>PVIY010001788.1:0-141672 GCA_004026745.1 Myrmecophaga tridactyla | reverse complement strand
TTGGCTTACTTCCTTGGTCCTGTCTCCCCATCTGTGCACTCCTGAGGGCTCCAGGCTTCTGTTTGGAGAGGGGTGCATTAGGCTGTTTGCACTAACTGGATGGTCTCTGATTCTCTGCATCTCAGTTCCTCAGCTTTCGCAACCAAGGCCTCCCTATGTGGTGTAGAAGACCCTCTCAGTTCAGTTATACCCTGCCATCTCAGTTGCCTTCCTGTCCCTTCTCTAGCTTTTCCTTGGAGAAGGTGTGAACTTAACCAATCCTATTTCATTGTGAATTTTTTATAGAGTGTAAGGGAAGGGTCTTCTTTCATTCTTTTGGCTATTGATATCCTGGTTTCCCATGCCCATTTATTGAAAAGACTATGCTGACTCAAAACAGTGAATTTGGGGGCCTTGTTGAAGATCAATTGACCACAGATTTGGTGGTATATCTGTGCATTCTCAATTTAGTTTCATTGATTATACTTCTGTCTTTGTGCCAGTATTATGCTGTTTTCACTGCCGTGGCTTTATAGCAAACTTTCAAGTCAAGAAGTGTTAGTACGCCCACTTCACTCTTCTTTATTAGGATATCTTAGCTACCCAAGGTCTCTTTTCCTTCTAAATTAATTTTATCACAAGCTTTTCCAAGTCTTCAAAGTAGGTTGTTGGAATTTTGATTGGTATTGCGTTGAATCTGTAGATCTATTTGTGTAGAACTGACATCCTGACAACATTCAACCTTCCTATCCATGAGCACAGAATGTCTTTCCACCTATATAGATCTTTGATTTCTTTTGGCACTGTTCTGTAGTTTTCTGTGACTGGCCTCTAATATCTGTAGTTAAGTTTATTCCTATATAATTGATTTTTTAAGTTGCTATTTTGAGTGGAAAGTTTTCCTTAATTGTCTCCTCATATAAGTCATAATTTTTGTGTAAAACATTACTGATTTTTGTGTATTAATCTTGTATCCTGCTACTTTACTGAATTTGTTTATTAGCTCAAGTAGTTTTGTCATAGATTTTTCACGGTTGCTCAAGTATAGGATCATGTCATCTGTAAATAAAGGAATTTTCACTTCTTCCTTTCTGATTTAGATGCCTTTTATTCCTTCATACTGCCTGATTGCTCTAGCTGGAACTTCGAGTACAATGTGGTGATAATGGGCATCCTTGTAACATTTCTGATCTTACAGGGAATGTTCTTAATCTCCCACCATTGAGTATGATGTTGGCTATTGGTTTTTCATATATTCCCTTTATGATATTGAGGAAGTTTCCTTCAATTCCTACCTATTGAAGATGCTGAATTTTTTAATGCTTTTTCAGCATCAATCAAGATGATCGAGTGACACTTCCCTTACATTTTATTGATATGCTGCATTACATTGATTGATTTTTTTGCGTTGAATCACTGTTGCATTCCTGGTATAAACCTCATTTGGTCATGGTGTAAAAGTCCTTTAATGTGTCGTCAGATTTGATTTGCTACTATTTTGTTGAGAATTTTTGCATCTATATTCATTAGGGAGATTGGTCTGTAGTTTTCCTTTCTTGTAGCTTCTAATACCAGTTCTGGTATTAGAGTAATGTTATCTTCATAAAATGAGGTAGTATTTTGGTTCACTAAACCTGCTGGAATGCAATATAGAAGAAACGAAATGGCTTTTAAAAAGGGAATTTATTTAAATTGTAAGTGTACAGTTCTAAGGCTCTAAAAATGTCCAAATTAAGGCAATAACAAGAGGTTATCTTCACTCAAGAATGGGTGATGCCATTGGGACTACCTCTGTCAGCTGGGAAGGTACATGGCTGGTGTCTGCTGGGGGTTTTGGCTTCTGAACACCTCTGTCAGCTGGGAAGGCACATGGTAACATCTACTAGCTTTCTCTCTAAGCTTCTCATTTCATAAGACTTCCCTGGGGGCGTTTTCCTTCTGAATCTCCAAAGATCTCTGGTTGTGCGGGCTCTGAAGTTTTTTCAGAAATGGTTCCCTCTTAAAGGACTCCAGTAAGGAACCCCACTTTGAATGGGTGGAGACACACCTCCATGGAAACCACAGAATCAACAGGCCACACACACAATTGAGTGGGTCACATCTTCATGGAAACAACTTAATTAAAAAGATCCTACCCAACAATATTGACCACGATTAAAGAACATGGCTTTTCTGGAGTATATAACCAGCACAGGAAGCATTCCCTTTTCCTCATTTTTTTGGGAAGACTTTGAGAAGGATTGGTGTTAGTTCTTTTTGGAATGTTTGACAAAATTCCCGTGTGAAGCATCTCACCCTGGGCTGTTCTTTGTAGGAAGATTTATGATGACTGCTTGAATCTCTTTGCTTGTAATTAGTTTGTTGAGATACTCTTTTTCCTCTTGAGTCATTGTAGGTAGTTCATATGTTTCTAGGAATTTGTCTATTTCATCTAAGTTGCCTAGTTTGGGGCGTAATTGTTCATAGTATCACCTTATGATTTTTAAAATTTCATTAGGATCCATGGTAATGATACCCATCTTATTTCTGATCTTGCTTCTTTGTATCCTCTCTCTTTTTTTCTTTTGTCAGCCTAGCTAGGAGTCCATTGATTTTACTGATTTTCTCAAAGAACTTACTTTTGGTTTTGTTGATTATTTCTATTGTTCTCCCATTCATTTAACTCTGCATTAATCTTTCTTATTTCTCTTCTATTTGCTTTGGGGTTAGTTTGCTATTCCTTCCCTGGTTTCTCCAGGTGAGCAGTTAAGTCCTCAATTTTTGCTCTTTCTTCTTTTTAAATATAGGCATTTAGGGCAATAAATTTCCTTCTCAGCACTGCCTTTGCTATAACCCATTAATTCTGATACTTTCATTTATATTTGTCACCAGATATTTACTAATTTATCTAGCAATTTCTTCTTTGACCCACTGATTATTTAAGGGTGTATTGTTTAATCTCCATGTATTTGTGAAAGTTTTGGTTCTTTGGTAGTTATTAATTTCCAGTTTTATTCCATTGTGGCTAGAGAAAGTGCTTTGAATAATTTCAATCTTGTTAAATTTATGAATACCTATTCTTTGATCTAGCATAAGGAACATTCCAAGGGTAGTAGAGAAGAGTGTATATCCTGGGGTCTTGGGGTGTACTGATCTATATATGTCTGGCAGGTCTAATTCATTTATCACGTTGTTTAAGTTCTCTACTTCCTTGTTGATCCTCTGTCTGGTTGTTCTATCTGTAGAAGGCAGTGGTGGATTGAAGTCTCCCATTATTATTGTTGAAATGTCTATTCCTCCTTTCAGTTTTGTCAATATTTGCCTCATGTACTTTGGAGCTCTTTGGGAGAATAAACATTTATGACTGTTATTTCTTTTTAGTGAATTGTCCCTTTTATTAATATGTAGTGTCTTTCCTTGTCTCTCATGACATCTTTGCATTTAAAGTCTATTTTATCTGATATTAATATAGCTACTTCTCCTTTCTTTTGGTTACAGCTTGCACAGAAGGTCTTTTTCATCCTTTCGCTTTCAATATGTTTATATGTTTGGGTCTAAAGATGAGTCTCTTTTAAGCAGCACACAGATGGATCATATTTTTAATCCATTCTGCCAATTAATATCTTTTAATTGGTGAATTTAGTCTGTTAGCTTTCAAAGTTTTTATTGTAAAGGCAGGTCTTGAATCTACCATCTTATCCTTTAAATTTTTATTTGTCAGATCTATACATTCTTTCCCTTCTCTATTTTTATCTTTTAAGTTACCTTTACTGATATTCTTAAATTCTGTGCCCTCCTCCAGACCTCCCTGTCCTGTCTTTTTTTCAGCCAATAGAACTCTCTTTAGCATTTCTTGTTGGGGAGATCTCTTGTTGACATATTCTCTCAGTCTTTGTCTGAGAAGATTGTAATCTCTCCCTCAAATTTTGAAGGACAACTTGGCTGGATCAAGAATTCTTGGCTGGAAGTCTCTCTTGTTCAGGATCTTAAATATGTCATACCCTTGCCTTCTTGCCTCCATGGCAAGAGTAGTCTGAACTCAGTCTTATGTGGTTTCCCTTGTATGTAGTGAATTGCTTTTCTTTTGCTGCTTTCAGGACTTTCTGCTTCTCTTCAACATTTGACAGTCCAATTAGTACGTGTCTTGGAGTATGCCTATTTGGGTTTATTTTATGTGGGATTCATTGACCTTCTTTGATTTGCATATTTATGTCTTTTATAAGAGTTGGGAAGTTCTCCTTCATTATGTCTTCAACTAAATTTCTTAATCCTTTACTCTTCTCTTCTCCTTCTGGGACAGTGATGATTCTTGTATTTGTGCTCTTTGTGTTATCTATCATTTCCCTGAAATCCTGTTCCATTTTCCATCTTTCTTGCCATTTGTTTTTGTGCATTTGAGTTCTATTATTCTGTCTTCTAGTTCACTTATTCTTTCTTCTGTCTCTTCAAATCGGTTCTTGTGTGTCTTTAGTAGATTTTAAATTTGGTCTACAGTATCTTTCATCTCTGTGAATGAAATCCATTGTTTTTCTGTTTATTTAATTTAAATTTCTTTAAAATTTTTGTTTCTTCTTTATGCTCTTCTAGTGCCTTCTTGACATTCTTTATGTCATTATGAACATCCTTGATTAGTTGTTCCAAATTCCGTGTCCTCTCTGGTGTTTTAATTCGGTCATTGGCTGGGCCATATCTGCTTGAACCTTGCATGTTTTGTAATTTTCTGCTGCATTCAGGACATTTGTTTATCTTGATGACATTTTTTGCAAGTTGATTTCCTTGACTCGTCTAAAGTTTTGTATTTGCTTCAGTTTGTGCTGAAGGTCTCTGTTCTAGTTTGCCAGCTGCTGGAATGCAACAGACCAGAGATGGATTGGCTTTTAATAAAAAGGGATTTATTTTGTTAGTTCTTCAGAGGAAAAGCAGCTAACTTTCATCTGAGGTTCTTTCTTATGTGGGAAGGCTCAAGGTAATCTCTGCTGGCCTTCTCTCCAGGCCGCTGGGTTCCAACAACTTTCCCTGGGGTGATTCCTTTCTGCATCTCCAAAGACCTGGGCTGAGCTGCAAGTGCTGAGATGATGTATGCCGAGCTGCTTGGGCTGTGCTACGTTGTGCTCTCTCATTTAAGCACTAGCCAATTAAGTCAAACATCATTCATTGCAGCAGGCATGCCTTCTAGCCGACTGCAGATGTAATCAGCAACAGATGAGGTTCACGTACCATTGGCTCATGTCCACAGCAAAAGAACTAGGTGCCCTCACCTGGCCAAGTTGACAACTGAATCTAACTACCACAGTCCCCTTTTGCACTTAGTTTGTCAGTAATTGCTCACTAAACCAAGGCCCAGATCTCTTGGAGGGGGATGCAGTTTTACTTGAGACTTCCCAAGAGATGGTGCTTTTGAGTGATGTCTTCCCCTCAGTCTCACCTCTCCTTGGCTGTGGAGGCTGGCTGAGCAAGATTGCACAGGGTGGGGCAGTTCTTCTCATGCCCAGTGGGGTGGCTGGTCCTTGTGGACTGAGAGGAGTTTCTCATTCTCTAGGGGAATCAGCTTGCAGTGCCCGTGGGAAAGGGACACCAGCTTCCATGGCTTGGGAGACTTAAAGGTCTGTGTGGGATCCAGGCCATTCCACCACTCCAGACTGGCATATGATGTGTGTATGGCCACTGGATTTCCCCATACAGTTGTTCTATACACATCCTTGCTGTCCTGGAGGACGAACTAAATTCCACACCTTACTACGCTGCCATCTTGCCCCACCTCATGGGTTGGCTTTTAACAATGGGAATTTATTAGCTTACAGTTTGAGGCTGTGAAAATGTCCAAATCAAAGCATCATCAAGTTGATGCTTTCTTCCTGAAGACTGGCTACGGTAAGCCTTTGTTCTTCTGCCACATGGCATGACATATAGTGGGGTCTGTGGTCTCTTTTTCCTCTTCCAGGTTTCGTTGCTTTCAAGTTCTTGCTTTTGTGGATTCCTCTTTCTCTGTATTTATTACATTTATAAAAGACTCCAGTAAGAGGATTAAGACCTATCTTGTATGAGGTGGATCAAACCTTAACTGAAGTTGTCTCATTAAAAGGTCTTACTTACAATGGATTTACAGTCATAGGAATGGATTAAATGTAAAGCATATCTTTCTCGGGTACATAAAGCTTCAAATCATGGCTGTCCCCATTTTTAATCACTACAGCCATCACTTATTATTCCAGCCCCTTCCTAGGAGGGTGGCTCAGACTTGCTCTCATCAGTTGGTCCTATGCACTTCCCAGGTACCCTGCTCCACTTACCCAGTGACAGGCCTCTCAATGACCACTGTCAACCTGCTTGGACCTCTTTAGAAGATTTGTCCATTATTAGACCTAGCTTCTGCACTTGCTCACCCTATTGGGGCATAAATATGTTTCATCAGAGGATTGCAAGATATGACTGACAATCTGGAAATATAAGACAAGAAAGCATATATAATTTCTACTCTGAGCCAACTTTGCTCTTAATGTTTTATAGACATTAACTCATATAAGCCTCATAATGTCTGAGAGAAGAGCACTATTATTAGCATCATCCCACTTTTAACAGATGAAGAAACTGAGGTACAGATAGGTTAAATACATTGTCCAAGCTGATAACTAGTAGAACTAAGATTTAAAACTATGTAGCTGGATTCCAGAGTCTCTGCTTTAACAACTACCTTGTGGTCCTCTTAGAATATGAAAACCTCCTGTCATAGTGGAGGAGGACTTTAAAATTAAGGAAAACATTTAGATAACAAAACTGTCCTGTTTTTTGGAGGAGGGAGACGTGTCAAGGACAAAATGAGATTAGTGGGAACAGGATGATGAGGATTAAAACAGGCTGATCAGACCTTGGGCACCAAGTTCCCATCATGAGGGAGAAACATACAGCATAAATACCACTGTGGAAATTATGTAGCCACAAAATATAGAACAAGTTTTATAAAAAAAAAAGCATCTGAAAAATAAATACTACATTAAAAATCACATAATTTACTGGGATACCTGTACATTTAAGGACTATTAAGCACAGAGTGGATGTGCCTGGGGTGGGAGTAGAAGGAGGGAGAAAGAGAGAGGCAATGCCCAAATGACAACAAAAATATGCAAGGACTAAAGAATATGACTAACTTAATTCTCAGTTGAGGTCCAAATTAAACAAACATTTGTCTCAGTATGAGCAATCTTTGTTTTTGATGGCACTCATAATTTTTCTTGTTACATGTAGAGTTTCTGCTTCCTCCCAAGGGTAAGCAGGACTGAAACCTGATAGGTGGCTATGCTATGTTACCAACTTTGATGTACTATTTGCTTTACTGGGATATGAGTAGGCTATTCTTTGCCTTTGCTTTTCTTTGCAGTTAGACATGACATCAAACTCATAATACAGGCTATCAGTGTGGGACATATTCTTCTTATTTTTATTAAACAAGTTTCAAGTTTACAGAACATAAAATACAGAGTTACCGTATACCACCCTATTACTAGAACCTTGCATTAGTACATTTGTTGCAATCTGTGAAGGAATATTTTAATAATTATACTATTACTGTAGTCCATAGTTTATAAAGGTTCAGCGTTTGTGTTGTACGTTCCTATGTGGGAAAGAGGGATAGATTCTTGAAGGTTGCCAAAGTGATAAGACAATGTATGTATCCAGTCCTCAGGAGGAGATTTAACAAGGTCTCTTTGTGATAGCCTTGAGGATAAGTTGGAAAAGACATCAGCTATAAGATGATATAATTAGGTGGGTTTGTAGTAAGTTGGATGATTGGGCCCTAGAAGTGCTGACTAGTGAATTTATGTCAATCTGAATGGTTCTGTCCTTGAATACACGCTGTTCAAATTTTTAACCAATGGCTTAGGTAAAGCTAAAAATGGCTTGCATATTAACTCTGTGAATGACCAAAGTTGAGAGTGATAGCAAATATAATGACTGCCAAATTAGAATAAGAAACCATTTGACAGGTTGAGACCTTGGGCCCACTTTAATGAGACACAATTTAGCAGGGCTAAATGTATTCATAAAACACTGTCATACATTGGTTATCATAGTAGCCTCCTACCCTTATTTTTTCAAAATTGTATTAGGACAAGATGGGAGTGCAATGTTAAGCAGTAGCATATGAAAAAACCTCTAAGGGGGTTTAATTAATAATGAGCTTCTTGTGTTTTGCCCATTCCCTGGCACATGTTAAGCACTTAATAACTATTTAAGAAGGGGAAAGAAAAAGCTTGGTGCAGCTGCTAAGAAAGCTAATGTAATTTTTGTTGCATTAATAGGGGTTGAATATCTTGGGAAAAGTCCACAGGAATGAATATCCTGGAAGAGGAATAGTTGGAGCATTGGAGACACCCCATGGCCCCAAATGTGCCCCATCCTCCCTCTATGTGCCAGAACATAGGCTGTCACTAGATCCTACTGAGGAGAGCAGTGGATAGTCTCATTTTACTCTGTGGTGACCCAAACATACCTAAAACAATATATTTTCAGAGGAAAATTAACAAATTAGTTTGTTCAGAAGAACATGCTCAGAAATGAATAATCCTAGTCTCTACCTTCATGACTCACATCTAGCTCTGTCAATTCTACCTTTTGCCCCTCATTACAACTGAAATCTGAATAATTACAATAAACTTTGTCTCTACTCTTTCTGTCCCCACTTTAACCCCAAGTCAGATCCATTTTCCTTGCTAAAGCCAGAGTGCTCTTTAGAAAGGCAGTTCTGATCTCAAGTCACATTCCATTTAAAACTCTTTACCAAAAACTTACACTATTAGTGACTCTTGTGTAGCCTTCCTCTTCCTCCTTCCATCTCCTGATGTCACCCTCACCCCCATTTCTCTCATAAGAAGATTCAGACATTTTCTGCTTCTTTCCACTGTCAAGGGACCCTTCTTTGAAAGAATGACATTTCCTGGGCTTACTTCACTGAATTATTCATCTTTGTTGCATGGGCATGACAAAACTTCTCATTAAAAGCCCTGGGTGGGAGTGACCTACCCACCCTCAACACTCCCACAACTCGCTGGAGAGAAAGCTAAGAGGAGGAAGAGATACAGTGGCAGGGGTGGGAAGTTTCCCCAAATGCCTGTGAGAGGGAGTCCCTGAAACCCAAGAACTCAGGAGTGTGAATGGCACATCTGGAGATGCATTATTGAAGGTTGACTTCAGTTCTAGACTGGGGTGGAAACTTTCTCAGAAGTCTAGGTCAAGCACAGAAGGCCTGTTCCTGACATGCTTCCTGAATGCTGGCAGTCAAAGAAAATCCACTCATGGGATTGGAAAGCCCTCAGCCTTCTGTCTGGGCCATTGGGAATCTGCTTGGCTGGATAAAAAGGGACAAGTTATCCCTATTGTACTGGAGGGACTGGGGCCATGTGGGGGAAAAGAGCCCTAGCTGGGGAGAGGAGACCGTATTTCTACTTCTAGCTCTGGCCTTGACTTGCTGTGTGAGCCTGGACAGATGGCTTGACTTTTCTCTGTCTGAGGTTTCTGCCATGTACAAGGCAGGCAACATATTCAGTGCAGCCATTAAGAGCAGATTCCCTGGGTTCATGTCCCAGTGTTACCAGACAAAAGTGGATTTTTTTTTTTGCCTGATATGCTCAAATGACCAATTCCTGAGACACAGGGGTTTCAAAGAGAGAAAAAGTTTATTGCTAGGTGTGAAGCAAGGGATCAGATGGCCCATTAGCCCAAAATCTATCTCCCCGAACTGTAGTAATCTATAGTTTTATTACAGAAAAAGATGGGCAGGGTTTAGGATAATGACCACAGTGGCTCCAGATAATGTAATTAGAGGTGATGTAATTATTGAGCATGTGCAGAGTGATTACATGCTTAGTCACAGAACATATATAAGAAAGTGGAGGAATGAGGTATAGGTGACTTGTCTAGGCTACTGCACATGTCAGGCAGGCCTACTTTGGTTAGATCCAGTCTGTCATCAAGGTAATTTTGGACTTGGGGTGGGTTGATTCTGGGCCAACCCAAGACCCTTCATTAATAAACATTAGGGGCTGTCTTTAGTGATTACAAGACTCTAAAGTTGAAAAACTGGATAAATGGGTACTAATGAAGGTTAATCACAAGGTTTTTACAATTATGGGGCAGAAGATAAGGGTTATACAATCATTATCAGATATCAAGTTAGCTGGATTGCAATTTAGAGACTTCAGGAATTTCTCTCTGTCTACTCCAATATACCAGAAAGCAAAAAGGAATATCTTATTCCAGAGTAATTTGTGCAGAGAATAAAAAAGTATTTGCAAAGTCCACTTGGGGGACTGGGGAGAAAGGAGGAAATATTCAACTTCCTTATCTGGGGAATTCCTGATATTCTCACAAGCAGTAGGGGCAACCAATTCAATAAGCTAGGCCCTCAATCTTGGGGATCACCCCTATGAAGCTTATTCCTATAAAGGAGTAGCTAAGCCTACTGAAAATTATGCCTAACAGTCACCCCCAGAGATCCTCTTTTGTTGGTCAGATGTGGCCTCTCTCTCTAAGTCAACTTAGCAGTGAACTCACTGCTTTTCTCCCTACGTGGGACATGACTCCGAGGGGTGTAAATCTCCCTGGCAACTTGGGACCTGACTCCCAGGGATAAGGCGGAACTCAGTATTATGGGAATGAGAAAGCCTTCTTGACCAAAAGGGTGAAGAGAGAAATGAGACAAAATAAAATCTCAGTGGTTGAGAGATTTCGAACACAGTCGAGAGGTTATCCTGGAGGTTATTCTTATGCATTATATAGATGTCATTTTTCAGTTTATGGTGTATTGGAGTAGCTAGACGGACATACCTGAAGCTGTTGAAGTGTGTTCCAGTAGCCTTGATTTTTGCAGAAGACTGTATAACTATATAGCTTTTACTACGTGACTGTATGATTGTGAAAACCTTGTGTCTGATGCACCTGTTATCCAGGGTATGGACACATGAGTAAAAAACATAAGGATAAAAAATAAATAAGCAATAAGGGGGGCATAAAGGGTGAAAAATGGGTGGATTGAAATACTGTTGGTCAATGAGAGGGAAGGGTAAGGGCTATGGGATGTATGAATTCTTTTTCTTTTCTTTTTATTTCTTTTTTTAGAGTGATGCAAATGTTCTAAAAATGATCATGGTGAAGAATATACAACTATGTGATGATATTGTGAGCCATTGATTGTTAATATGGTTGGAGTGTATGTGTGTGGATATTTCCCAATAAAAATATGAAAAAAAGGAATATCTATGTAATGATTCTGAAATCAAAATCATCCCTTAAACCCTGATTTCTCAGTCACACCACTCTGCCTCTCCAGATGCAGGTGACCATGGAAAGCCACTTAGCCTGACAAAGCCTCAGTCTCCTCATCTACAAAAAGGGGACAACAATATTACTGACCTCACAAGGCTGTTGAAAATACAGGCAACATAGTCAGCACACTGCCTTAATAAGCACTCAATAAATGTTAACTTGTCACCTGTCATCAGAAGCCTTCCTTTCCCGGTTCTATCTGTCAAACGGTGCCCATTCAGGTCTGTAGTTTGTCACAGTGCTCAGTCACTGGGAACTGGCTCTTCATTCAGGAGGGAACACAGCTTTCTGGCTGTGAGAAGACATGGTTTTCCAATTGCCTGAGCCATCCCTTCAGAAAGTTCGTAGATTGGTACAGAGTGTATGTGATTTTTATGCAGCCACACGTGTGGGCCTCCTCATTTTCTAGGCACCCTTGAAAACATTACATGCAGACAAATGCTCCAGAGCTACTGAGAACCCCTGTCCATGACTCTGCAGACAGCAGGGGTAGGATAAAGGGTGGGGCTAACCCTCAGGAAGACAGGAAGGCTGGGGAGTGGCTGCAAATGGTCCCCACGGAGGCACTGCACTCAGCATTGACTTCCAAGCTGCAGAGAGCACCAGTGCCTCCCTATCCATTCTTCCTTTGTTCATCCATGTGGTCATTCAGAAATATTCAGCTGGCACTTACCATGTGCCTGGTACTAGGTAGGTGCTGTAGGGTGCACAATGCCAAGCAAAGCAGGCATAGGCCTCAACCTCATGGAGCTTACAGCCTAGTGATGGTGAGGTGGCATTTACGAAAAACGGCCCCTGTGAATAGGAGATTACAAATTGTGATGAGTGCAATAAAATCAAAGAGCAGGGTGTTGTGGATGCCTCTAAGATTGAGCAGAAGGCCAGGAAAAACCTGGACACAAAGAAAGAGAAGGCAGCAAGCAGGCAATGAATGGCGGGAAGATTGGGCGCAGTGTTGGGGTGAGCCGTGTCCCTGCCACACTTCCACACCCTTTTGCCTCAGTACAGTCAGGCTCTCTGAGACCTAGAGGCCTGTTAACTTTCACTTGTCTAACAAATTTTCTGATCGGGAGAAGGGGCTATGAATTTGCATCATTATAAACATTAATTCTGACCATAATATTGAAGTGTAGAAATACCAGTTAAGAAAAACTTCTGCCAGAATGTCGGTTAAACCAGTTTTTGCTACTGAAAGTAAAGAAATATTCTAGACAAAAACAATAAAGAAGTGCATCATACAGAGAATCAGTGACACTCTAGCTCAATTTAGCATATTTGAAAAGGTTTGCATTGGGGCAAAGAGCCATGACAATTTAAAGAATAACACTACAGATCAGAAGGCTCATGTAGCCGAAATATAGCTAATAAAATAACTACAAATGCTTCATAATCACAAATTAAACAGCAATTTTCACAATCTATTGCCAATGCTTATTTCTAAATAAAAGAAAGAAGGAGAACGTGGGATTGAGATCCAGGATCTTGGTGAGCCTCCCTGTCATGTATTTTCTCTCTCTTTCCTTGTTTTGTTTAGTGAGGACACTTAGATTTTAGAGTCTTTTGGGTAATTTTCAATTAGACTATTGGGGAGGCAGACATTTTCAGTAGTTCCTAGGGTTATTTCCTTGGGAGAAAAAATGATGTGACTGACTCTGAGGAAATTTCCCCTAGGCAAGAGCTGCTTGCTACTGTTTGCCTGAGCCCTTTCCACTGTCTGAAGCCTAAATCTTGCTCTGCTTAAAACCTTACCTTTCCTTTATTTGCCTCTCTGGTTTCACTTCCTCCCCATCTTTGTTTTGCATCTCTCAAAGTACATTGTTAAAATCTTGGCCCCAGAAATGGGTGTCCTAAAAACAGTCATGAACTTGGAAGCAGAAGATGAGGGTTCTAAGACCTGGTTTGTCACTGGTTAGTTGTGTGGTCTTCAGGAATGTGTTGAGCTTTCCTGTTCCTCACTTTTCTTATCTTAAAAAGGGGTAATTGGACTATATTCCCTTATAGTCTGTTTCAACATTTGATCTAGAATGGCACACACATCACCAAGCCTTCTGCACCTCACCCTTAAATAGGAATTGCCTTCTGTTTTTCAAAATTTCTCTAAGAAACTTGTGTGTTTTATATAGTCTTCGAATCTATTAAATACTGCAATCCTTTGCCAGCTATGTCACAAGAACCAGTGTTGTGAAGTTCTTTTTAAATAATTTTAAACCTGTGAGCGCACTTAAAATTCAATATGAATAATGTGGGAATTGTCTTGAGGATGAAAAATATCTGGTTTGGGATCTATGAAGTTTAATTCTTAATGTGAGTTAATCATTCTTATTTGAGGTTGAGAGCAGTTGATTAAAATCCTAGAGGAAAAAAAGAATTTTTCTGTCATCTACTCTGTGCCAAGTACATTACCAGGCACTTGTGCACATTCTTTCTGGTAATCCTCACAGCAACCTTGTCCGGAAGACACCATTATCTCCCTTATACAAGATTATGCAAGAAACTGAGACTCAGCAAGGTTACATAACTAGCATAAGATAAAACCCATTAAGTGGCTGGACTTGGATATGAATTCAGGAGATTAAAATGTATGTGTTTATAGTTGGCATCTCTTTAACTAAATCACAGTATGGTAAACTGGAAAAGGCCTAAGTTCCAGCTCTCTGACCAGCCAGCTTTATGACCTGGAACAAACTACTTAACCTCTTCAGGCTTCAGTTTTTCCATATGAGGAAGAGGTGGACAATATGGATGATTTCAATGCCCCCCTTCAGCTCTAACAATCTTTAGTCTTCTGTGTTTTAAGTCTACGTCAGAACACTAACTGGTCTTCATTTCCCCCTTGTGGGTGAAAGCTGAACTGTTACTATCATTGCACTTGTACCCGTCTTAGAATAATTTGTACATTAAAATGACAAAAAGTGCAAATCAAATCAGTCATTTGACATTCAGATAACGCAGCTGGATGAATGAATGGTTGGCTTTCCACCAATTCCTTTATCATGTTGACTCATAATCTTTCCAAACAAAAGTAACTACATATATTCTCAAATGTGATCAAAAGCAAAAGATAGATTTAAGTAAGCTTTTCTCTCCCTCTACCTTTGTTTTATATTTTATCAGAACATAATCCTTTCAAGAATCTGTCAATATGTGAAATATGCCATAAGCAAAATTAAAAGGCAAGAGATATGTCTGGGGTGGGTACTTGCAGAAAGATCAGAGGTTAGTACCTATACTATAAAAAATGAATTCCTAGAAATCAATAAGAAACAAAAATAAATGCCCCCCACCCATTCAAAAATGGATTAAGAGACAGAATGGGTCAAAAATAAAATAAAAATAGTCAAATAAATACATGAACAAGTACTTACCCTCAATTAAAAGATTAAAGAAACTCAAACCAAAACATGAGATCATTTTTCACTCATTCAATTAGGCAAATGTGGTTAAAAAGGAAGATAATATTCCATAAGCATGAGTATTTGGAAAATAAGCCTCCTTTTATTCTACCATAATTATTGATGTAATTTGAAACAACTTTCCAGAGCACAATTTGCTATATATATATTAAAAGTCGTAAAAAATGCTTAGTTTTTGACTCAGAATTTTCATATATTGGAAATAAACAGAGATGTGGATTAAAATTAATATTGACACTCACTGCTACTTTATTTTATAAAAGAAAGTAGTTGGAAAATTACTTAAATGTCTAGCCAGTAAGGGTTTGATAGTAAATCCTTCAATGGAATATTCAGCAATCATTAAATATAATTTTCAGAAAAATATATAATCACTTAGAAAAAGTTGAGTGTATATTAAGCAAAAAAGGGGACAATCAATACGTATGTCAGTATGATATCAATTATATAAATATATTAAAATACATACTAAAAATTTAGGTTCTGGTTATCTCAAGTACTGGGGTTATAGATATCATTTATTTTTCTTTATCTTGCTATTCTGTTTCTTTTGTTTCCTAATTTTTCAACCATGGATGTTAGAACTTTTGTAATCAGAAAGAAATAGACACATTTTTTTGTGTTTCCTGGTGACTCAAACTTTTCTGGCTGGGAACAAATAGACAAAGAAAAGATTCAAAGACAACCAACACTTGTTCATCTATTAGCAGATTTTATGATGAACAATGTATTACAGAACACACACTTGTAAATGCTGTTTATAAGGCAGCCAGGAATAATGTAAAGAAATTATATGAGCCTGTTTCTTTCTCCTCATGAACGCACCACAGGAAGGCATGATTTGTATTTTAGCTAATAAGTTCAGCTAAGGTTGAATTAAGAGCTATTCCTTTCATTAGGGCAAGGTTTCCCAATTACTTTTTATCAATCAATTAGATAGAAGGAGCATATTTTGACATGTCTGGTTAAAATTCAGGAGTACTACACTGAGACTCATGACACATTTACCCATAACTCATAGAGCATGAAAGGAATTGACAGATTACTTACACATACACATGCTTGCACATACAAAACCCATGGCTGAAAATAGTTCTCTGTGTCACTCTGGAAAAGACAAATCAGTTTATGAAGATGCACATAGAAATGCAGCAGTTCCTACGTGTCTAAAGGTGTCAACTCTTTTCATATCTTGAGCTGTGAAGACATTAATTTTCACTGGGAAAACACCCCCACTGCCAAAACACTTTACAAACATATCACCACCACAGCCAGCAAAATGAAAGGCAGATCCTTCCTCACCAGTTTTTGCATATCAATAACCAGACATTTGATAATCTTTCTTTAATTCTGTAAACACGCCTACTTTGTATCAGTATCCTTTATTTCTTTTAAAGAGAAAGGAGTAAAGAATGAGGGTTCTATTAGTGATGGTAACTTGATGCAATTAAAGAGGCCAGTTTGGAAAAAGGGAACATTAGTGAGTATCCTAAATCATGCACACACATTTTATCAAACGGTGTATCACAGTTTACCTGGCCTAAAATTAAGTGTAAGAAAAGCACTCCACTGTAACAAATCCTACATCTTCATAGCAAAGAGATATTAACAGTATCTCTGGGGTTAAAAAAAAAATCCTGCAATTAGAACTATTTCAGATTACTCAAATAAAAATACATATGCCCACCCCAACTCCCATCTTGAAATTACTCAGGTCAAAGCCTTAATTTTCCAGGGTGTTTTAAAAACCCAATTATAGAATTGAAGATAAATCATCCATGTCTCACCCTCCACTTTCTGGAAGGACCACAGCGAAACCATCTTTCTTAAACCATCAAGAGAAAGAGATTTCCCATTAGATAATGAACCAGGCAGAAAAATAGCCTGGTTTTTTGCTTTTAAAATATCAGTTTGGGATGAGAAAATAATTTTTAAGAGGCTTATAAATCAATGACCTTCTGTAGCTTAGGAGTTGCATCATTAGTACTTAATCAAGAAGATTTGGGGTGCATGGCCTGATATTTGTTAAATGATAATTCTCAGAGGTGAGATGGTATATATGTAGAAATCTGGTATTTTTTTTTTCTTCTGTGATTTGAAGTGCACAAAGTTCCAAGGAGAGGGAGGAGAGAAGAGGCCTAAATCTGTGGCAGACAGAATCTGTGTAATTATGTTCTTTGGAGAGACTTGTGTCCGTAATTTAAAATTCACCATTATGCATATTCAAGTCATTCTACATTATGCAAGTATCTTTAAAATCTAATAATTGAGAAGAAAGAGAACAGAATGTTTTAAAAATCATTCTTTGCTTTCTGATTTGCTCACCTGTATTTTCATGTTTTCCAAGGTCAGGAAAATTTACCAGTAAAAAATAAAGGGACTATGTTTATTCTGTTTAAACTTTGTAGTGCTTAACATTTGTTTTAAGTTATAACACACAAAGAAAGTGGAGAGTCAATATCCAATTTCCAGTCCCAATCATATTCATGCATTAGAAAGTGACATAAAATAAAAGGCATCTCTCCATCCTGATCTTTTGAGTTTGCTTCCTAGTCAGCAGAATAATATCCATCTGATTACTAGGTGGTGGCTGCTTGGAGTGCCATGTGAAAAATTATCTGAAGGCCACATCCAATGCAACCAGAAGAGTGACTCGATTGATAAGTACTGTCTGTCATACACACCAGTTAATCAAAAAGAGAAATGGAGGGAAGATGCACGAATGTATATTGGTTATTCAAAATGCGCTTTTTATTCATTTTAACACAGATGATTTTTAACAATTGAAACAAAATATTGATACACGATTTTGAGATTTTTAGCAGCACCTGCAACAAGAAGATTGTGGAATACCTCAGGATAAAGTAGAGATGGCTGAGGCAGGCACAAATTAACCTGAAATTCACCAAGCCACTGAAGACATGGAATCTGAGGCCCCCTGAATGTTAGCTCAATACATGAAATAAACTAAATTAAAATTCTGTGAATTGTTTTAATGGACTGTTGAAAAACTGAAAATAGTTCTAATAGAAACATCTTATTCGAAAAATCTAGTGTTCATTAAAAACAACAACAAAAATACCTACTGAAAACGAATACTGCACATTCCAGGGTACACGGTTAATTTCTAAACCTATACACACAGTTCCTGGTGCTCAGATTTCAGCCTTTCCTCATTTTTAATCTTACTCAAACAATTTATCAGTACCGTTTTGAGTATTACTCACCAAAATGCCACTGCTTTTGTCACAATGTTAAATGCTTTCATTAAGAAATTGTATAGTGATTTGGGAAAAAAAAATAGTATGCCTAAAAGGTAAGGGGCTTCAATTGACCTGCCAATAAGATTAACTCTTGTCTTGGGTGGACAGGAGGCCTATGAATGAAATACTCACGTGACTTGTTACTCAAATGACTGTATGCCACTCTAATAGAGACAAAGACTTTTGTGAGTTGGTGGAGGTCTTTATGAAGGCCTGAGATCTACAAATAGAAACTATTATAAGCAGAGTGCAAGTAGAAAGAGAAGGCCCCAGGTCTCATGCACTTAAAAACAATTAGCATTTAACAGTTCTGACTACAGCAATGTACAGATTTTTATCCTAACAGTATTGTAGCAAAATGATCACAGAACTTGGAAATCCTTGTGGTTGGGTGTAGGCAGAGGCAGGATGGGGACCTATATTTAAGAACTGTGGGTTCTGGCTTTGACTTCTGGCATCAAGGTTAGCTGGACGATGAGGTCAGAGCTATATCTTAATTGGAAATATTGGGTTTCACTAGATTGTAATATTTCTCCATTTGTCTATGTGACCCAAAAGTCCCAGAGCTCTTAAAGCACATAAGGTCCACATGTAAGGCTGATTCCATATGTGACTACAATGGAGAATTCTAGGCTGTATTCCTGTGAAAGTTCCCACCTCCTTCCCAGCCTAGGTCTCTTCTGAGGGTCATTTCTAACTGTTCCTCACTACCTTGGGTCACTATTTTTATCACAGATGTTATAAAGTACAGATTAAAAATTATGCTGGACAAACATATCACCAACAAGAACTAGACTGCATAATACAGTATATAACTGGTAGTCATGGTAATCAAAAAGCGGCAAAAAACATTAAAAACATTAAAATGTTTGCATTTTAATGTTATCTTTAGGATGTTTCCATCACGGCAAATAAAGATTACTCAGAGCTCAAGAATTTTTCCCGCTCCAGTTGCAAAAGCAAAGGGAAGAACTATGCAGTTGTTCTTGAAGGATGATCACAGAATAGTTTAAAAATTTTAAAAAGTCCCTCTTCATAGTCTTAGATGTTATCTTAAGATTAATAAAACTATCAAATGGCACTGAATCACAGTTTATAGATTAAGAGAATTTAGAGCTGGAAAGGATCTTACAGTGAATATCTAGCCAGTACAGAAATTCTTTTTTATGCTGTTTTAACAGATGGACATTCAGCATCTCCATGAAATATTTCCAATGGAGGGAAGCTCACTATTAAGGCAGTCTAGTCCACTGTTGGACAATTCTAATTATGAGAAAGTCCATTCTAACACTAGATTAAAGCCTGTTCTCTTTTCATTTTCAATGTTCTAATTTGGTTGGCTGAACATACAGTGCAACACACAAAAAATCAGTTCCTTCTTCTACAATAAGTATTTGAGTTAAGGAACCTTGGGAGAAAAGCCAATTATTCCCCAATCTTTTCTGAAGGCTTCTCTGTGAGCCCAGCATGGTGGACTACAGAACCATCTAAATTATGATCAGAAAGCATTGCACCCAAAGCCATATATTAAGCAGCATTGCTAAATTAATAAGAGGTTTCAGAGAAGCAACATCTCTATACAGAAAAAGTTGATTTATTAAGTAAAGCAAACCAACCACTTATTTCAAGGGTGGTTGTCAAATTTAAGCATAAACCATTCATAGTACCCTGTCCCTTTAAACACAGGAGTACAATTTCCAGTGTCATTAGTGTATATTGTTGAGGTGGTATTTTTTTTTAAAGCCCAGAGAGGGGCAAATTATAAATAAGAATTAAACAAGTCAGAGCACGTCATTATACTTTTGACTCTTAATCATTACAGCCTCTCTATAATTCAAGCTTGAGATGTCCTTGTTTGCATTACTATTTTTAATTATAATACAGGTCAAATGTTTTTTTTTTTCCTTTGGCAGAAATGTCCCGAACAGCTTGGTAAAATTCTGGTGGTTACATTTGTTAGGTGATTAATGAAACACTTAACGGGATAACTGTAGCTCTTTAACTTTTTCATGCTGCTGAATTCTAGGTTTAAACTGGGATTTGAAAAACATTTATATATCTCAGGACTAAAGCTTTCTGACATGTCCTGATACACACAGAAAGGGAAATAGCAGAAATCACACAAAATACACTTGGCTTGACAAAGCTTTTTTTTTTTTTAAATCGTTCTACAGTTTCAATTCGAAAGGCTTTGATTCACAATCACAATCTTATCTCTTATCCTTGTGTGTGTATGCGCACTCTTAGAGGGGCACAGTTATTCTTATACTACTAAGTGAACAATTTGGGGCACATTTTAAAAAGGCTCTACTTTTAACAGCATGAAGATCCTGCTTTGGAGCCACTGTTCAAGTCAATTGTGTGACCTAACATGCAGTGCTCCAGCTGTTCCTCTACAGCCAACACCTGCCTGACAGCTTCTTCAAAGGCCACTGTCACATTAGTATCATCTTTGGCACTTGTTTCTAGATAAGGATAATCCCCATTCTCCATACACCAGGCTTGCGCCTCCTCAGTAGTCACTTGCCTATCCTCTTTGTCTACCTTGTTACCCAGAACTACAAAGGGGAAGTGCTCAGGGTCCTTTACATCTGCATAGTAGATGAATTCTTTCTGCCAGTTGCCAAGGTTCTCAAAGCTCTGCCGGTCATCCACGCTGAAGGTCAAGAGGCAGCAGTCTGCTCCCCTGTAGAAGGGCGTCCTAAGGCTTTTGAAACGTTCCTGCCCTGCAGTGTCCCAGATCTGAAGGGTTACAAAGCGTCCATCTACCTCCAGGTCTCTATTTAAGAACTCTACCCCTATGGTGTGAAAAGCCTGGGAGTCAAACTTATTAGTTACATAACGGTTCATAAGTGAGCTTTTCCCAACTCCACCATCACCCAAGAGAATAACCTTTAAAAGCAGGGATTTCCCACTCATTGTTGCAGCAGTAGATAGGGAGAAGTTTGTAACCAAGAGAACCTGAAAAAAAAAACAAACAAAAAAAAACAGAGAGAAAAAGTAGGAGGGAAAACAATTAAACCTAAAATGGAAATCATTTTCATAGCAAATTTCTCCGAATTATGAGGACTTCTAATTTAATTTCTCTTGATTCATACTCATTAGCTGATATAGCACAGCAGTAGGAATAAAACTTTTTTTTGCACAAGAGGAGAAAAGTTTTCATTTTTCTGAGGTCGCTTGCCTGTGCCAGGAAAGTGGCTGAATGACAAGGGTAAATGGATTAGTAGATGGTGCTTTAATTTGGTTCTGTTCTGACCCTACGCTAGGAGTGAGAGCCTAGAAGAGGAATATCACTCAAATGTGTAACCATATTAGCTTCTGGTTTAGACCATTCCAAACAAGAGGAAAATGGTATGAAATTAATTTGGGGTATAAAGTCTGCTCCTGAGTGAACTAAGAATTATTGATGAGAGAAAGCAATGTGAGCTGGATTCTTGATTCTGTCAGTAGAGGTATGGACCAGAATTATACTGGACTCCAGAGTTTGGGGAAGAGAAAAGAGTTCAAGTTCCTCCAGGCATTTACCCCATTGTTCTAGTTTGCTAGCTGCCAGAATGCAATATACTAGGGAATGTGCTGGTTTTAAAGGATGTATGTCCCCTAGAAAAGCCGTGTTTTAATCAAAATCCCTTTCATAAAGGCAGAATAATCCCTATTCAATACTGTATGTTTGAAACTTCAATCAGATCATCTCCCTGGATGATGTGATTTAATCAAGAGAGGTTGTTGGGCGGCTGCCGTGACTCAGCAGGCAGAGCTCTGACCTGCCGTGCTGGAGGTCTGGAGTTCGATCCATGGTGCCTCCTGCCCATATGCAAATTAAAAAAAAAAAAGAGAGGTTGTTAAGCTGGATTAGGTAGAGGCATATCTCCACCCATTTGGGTGGGTCTTGATAAATTTCTGGAGTTCTATAAAAGAGGAAACATTTTGGAGAATGAAGGAGATTCAGAGAGGGCAGAGAATGCTGCAGTACCACAAAGTAGAGAGTCCACCAGCCAGCAACCTTTGGAGATGAAGAAGGAAAATGCCTCCCTGGGAGCTTCATGAAACCGGAAGTCAGGAGAGAAGAAGCTAGCAGATGATGCTGTGTTCACCATGTGCCCTTCCAGATGAGAGAGGAACCCTGACTGTGTTCGCTATGTGCTTTCTCACTTGAGAGAGAAACCCTGAACTTCATCGGCCTTCTTGAACCAAGGTATCTTTCCCTGGATGCCTTAGATTGGACATTTCTATGGACTTGTTTTAATTGGAACATTTTCTCAGCCTTAGAACTGTAAACTAGCAGCTTGTTAAATTCCCCTTTTTAAAAGCCATTCCATTTCTGGTATATTGCATTCTGGCAGCTAACAAACAAGAACAGATTTTGGTACCTGGAGAGTGGGGTGCTGCTGAGGTTTGCAAATACCAAACATGTTGGAATGGCTTTTTAAATGGATAAGGGGAAGATTCTGGAAGAGTTGTGATAAGCTTGATAGAGAAGGCCTGGAATGATTTGAAGAGACTCTTGGTAGAAATGTGGACTCTAAAGATTCCTCTGACCAGACTCTAAACAGAAATGAGGCGTGTGTCATTACAGACTGGAAGGAAAGTGAGCCTTGTTTTAAAATGGCAGATAATCTGGCAAAATTGACGAGTGGCTTTGGCTGGAAGGCTGATTTTAAAAGCCATGAACTTGGATATTTAACAGAAGAGATCTCCAAATTAAATGTGGATAATGCAGCCTGGTTTCTCCTCGCAGCTTATAGTGAAATGCGACAGGAAAGAGATAAGCTGAAAACTGAACTCTTGGGTACAAAGAAACCAGAAATTGAAGTTCTGGAAAATTCTGGGCCTCCAGAAGGGGAGACCCCAGAGAATAGTGCCTTGTGTGAGGATTTAACCAAATGTGGAAACAGCCAGCCATTTCAGAGAAAGCCAGGATTGGACATGGAATTATCCAGGAAGGATTTGTGGAAACTCCTTATGTCTGATGGGCATGACCCAAGACTATTGCATAGAAAGCCAAGGAGAGTGCTGTGGGACCTGTATAAACAGAGCCACTGCCAGTCTGGCCTGGGGGGCTCAGAGAAGGGACACATTGGAGGAAAAATAACTTCAGAGGCAAAACCATGGAGGCCGGGGTCTGAAGTCAAGAAGCCTTGGGCCAGGAGAGTGGACCCACCCAAAAGAGGGTGAGTTTGCCCCAAAGTCAGAGGTTGGGCCTTCCACCTCGTGGCAGTGGAAGAGTCATGCCGCCTCAAGCCTTGGAGAGGGTGAAGCACATTCCTTGGGGTTTGGGGAGATCCTGGCTGCCAGATATGGAGGGGTTGAGTATATGCCCCAAAGATGGCAGAGAGCCCGGGTGCAGCCCAAATGCTTGGAGAGGGTGGAGCCTAGAAAAAGGTGGTCTCCCCAGTGTCCCCCAAGGTTGTATTTGGAGAGAGGCAGGCATCTGCATAGGCCCTTGGAAAGGGTGGGACTGCTGCTTTCAGAAGCCCCAAAGATAAATGATTCTCAGACTCTGACATCTAATGGACTTTGCCCTGTGGGTTTTTGAAACTGTATGGGTCTGGTGACCCCTGTGTTCCTTCCTCCCTATGGAAATGTGTATATGTATCCTATGAGTGTTCCTCCTTTGTATGTTCGCAGCAAATAACTTGTTAGGAGTTTTCAAAGGTCCAGAGCAAATGGAGAGAATTTTGCCTTAGGACAGACCATGCCTATAACTGACTTGATGAGATTTTATACTGTCTCTAATTTGGTACTTCATTTGTATTGCTACTGAAAGGTTTAAGGTTTTCTGATATTGCTATGGAATGTATGTATTTTGCATTTGGAAAGAGCATGTCTTTTTGGGGTCCAAAGGGTGGAATGTGCTGGTCTGAATCTGTGGTGGACCCCAGAAAAGCCATGCCCTTTGATCCTCATTCAATATTACTGGGTGGGAGCAAGATGTGACCCACCCAATTGTGGGTGGTAACTTTTGATTAGATGATTTCCATGGAGGTGTGTCTCCACCCACTGAAGGTGGAGTTGCTTGCTGGAATGCTTTAAAAGAGGAAGCATTTTGGAGAGAGCATCTTTTTGGTAGAGCCACGTGAAAGCCAGCAGATGCTGCCATGTTTGCCATGTGCCCTTCCAGCTGAGAGAGAAACGTTGAATGTCGTTGGCCTTCTTGATCCAAGGTATCTTTCCCCCGATGCCTTAAATTGGACATTTCTATAGATTGTTTTAATTGGAACATTTTCTCGGGCTTAGAACTGTAAACTAGTAACTTATTAAATTCCCCTTGTTAAAAGCCATTCCGTTTCTGGTATATTGCATTCCGGCAGCTAGCAAACTAGAATACCCATTATCCTTGCAAAGATATGGGACAGCCTCATAAATAAAGAATCTTCTATAATCTTTTCCTCATGGAACAATGGCATATAAACTGCTGATGGTTGATAGCAATATAACAGCTATCATTAAGGAAGTAAATCCAAAATAATTTATCAATTTTGGGACTTAGGTTGTAATTCCCTAATAGCAACATATGAAAACATACCGTAAACTCTAAAGTGTCAATAATTATGCAGCAGTACTTTTTTGTTACCTCTATACCTGTGTATACATGGAATGCCTAGAATGCATTTTAAAATAAAAAGATCAAATGTTGACTGTGTAATTACCTTGTGCCAGATTCTGTTAGGTACTCTGACACAAAAGTCCATTGTGGGATCTCAACAATGACGATGTTAATCAGGTGTTATTTATGCAAGAGATTTAGATCTTTGAAAAACTAATTGCTAATCAAAGGAGTTCATGCAAAAGATCTTTGGGAGGCATATGCATTTGAAATAGAGTTCTTAACAATCCAGTAGGGTTTAAAACTATTTTGGTGTGCATGTATACTATCTACATATTTTTTCTAATTATTCATTTTTAAAAGGTCAAATTTTAAAACATAATATTCATAGTGTGCCCAATGAAATACCTACCCAGTTGGGTCTTTGTCACAATTTTACAGCTTTTCGTTTCCCTGTTGTTTTATTCTTTCTTTTTAAGGTTCTAAAAAACAGATTGGGAAACATTATTTTTAAAAATCTATAATGAAACAAAGTTAATGTTATATATATATAAGAATACTCAATTCAGAAAAAAAGAGCAAACTCAACTTACCTACAGAGGATGCTTTTCACAAATATACTTAAGAGTTCAAAATGCTACAGATGTTTACCAAGAGAAAATAATTTTATTGCAAGAATTGCAACTTGTCCTAACTTGAGTTTACTTTACATAAGTTTCTTAGTTTTATATCGTCTCTCAATTGAAGATAAAAGTAAATCAAAGTATGTAGATCATATTTATAATAATTGATATTCAGGAAAAGAAAACCACAGAGATATGCTGAAATCCTAAATCAGAGATAAAATTCTCTCCCTTTATACCTACTAAAGTTCCCATTACAAAAAAATTATTAATATACTTGCCAATCTGCCATGAGGTTGCCTCTAATTAATTCCACAAGATCAGAGAAGAAGAAAAAAATGTTTGGGGACTCCCTGTTTACACATATATTCTCTTGGCAAATTATTTTTTGCATTATTTAGGTTATTTGTCATGAACATTGGTTGTAATGTTTAGCAGGCTTTATTAAATTTAAACCATATCTTTATTTAATATTATACTCTATTACAGTAGGGGTTTTATTTAAGCAGCATCAAGAGCACGGGTCTAAAAAAAAACAGTTTCTAGATTTATTGAGTGTTTTTTCTCACTGAGGAATAAAGAAATTTTTTTAAGAAACTTACTGCTTAATAAGTCTCATTTTAATTTTTTTCAAAAATAAATAAAATATATAATAAGAGATTCATTGGAGATCCAAATCAGTAACTATGATTTAAATGTCTCCTAAATTGATGGGCTTTATCCTCCTTCTTGGTCTATATCTCTCTACAAAAATCTCAAGTTTCCCACAATTCCTGGTTTTTGTCCTTTTCTTTTCCTTCTGCTCTCAAATTTCTATCTTTAGAACTACATCAAGCAAACAAAAATTTCTTTAAATGGAGATGAAACAAGTGTTAGCACACTTTTTTTTTCTATAGTGGTCTGTTGGATAAGTTTCCAGAGCAGAATTCTTGAACTCTCATTTGAAAGTAACAAAAAGAAATACAAACTTGGATATAATGCTACCAGCTAGTGTTAAGGACCCATGCCAAATGAGCTTCCTAAAGTTCCTAGCAAACAGGTGTTCACATCATTGAATGACTCACAAACCCTACTTCCCTGGCTGTTGATGAACTCAATAGATGGGTCAAGGACTGAGTGAATATGGAAGCCAAATGTTCAGCTCTAGGAATGATGATGCAGTATTAATAACTATCTGAGATAATGCTGCAGTTGCTTATGCATTCCGTATTTGGTCATGTGCACACATAACTTCTGAATACATAAGCTCTCTACTAGGGAAATGGGAGGAAAGGCAATGGGGTTTAGTTTCAAGAGCTCTGAGCTGGCACAATCAAGAGAACATAGTCTTTATCAGTGCTATGACATTCTTTTATTTTATGAACTTGAGCAGGCCTTACATAAAAATGGAGCTGATAATACCTGCCTTAACTCACAGGATTTGAGGGAGGATGAATAACTTATGAAGTTGGCATAAATTTGTAAACCTTTCTTGAGAAATATGGCTTGAGATTTTTGTTCTTTTTGCTCCTCCATTTCCTTTCATTCACTGGTAGGGGCCTTGTGACTTTGTATTAACCCTTCTCCAAAAGGGCTTGCCAGTGGGAGGATAAAATTCTGCCTCTTCTCTTTCTTTCAAATTTGTGAATTCCTTGTTTGCCAGCAATATTGGCTATCCATATATGACACAGAATCTGACCACTGTTGGGACCTTAAAATTCTGCTTCAGTCCTGCTACTGATGCTTGAGCAAACATTTGAGTGCTTGTTGGGTTTTGTGTCCTAACTAAAGAGGCCTCCACTCTATTCTGCTGTCTCCAACATGCATTTATTTGCTAAAGGTAGAAATTAATACATTTTGGATTTGTCTCCTAGCCTTCAGTTACTAAATCTTGCGATTTTTCCTCTGACTGTCATTTCTAGTCCTCTGCTACCATCTTCATTTGGGCCAGCATTAATTGCTATTTAATCTATTGTCAAAGTTTCTGGGCTCTTCTCTTCTTGCCTTCAGTCTCTCCTTAACCAATCTACTTTTCAAAGCTTCACCACTTGAACATCCACTGGGTATAGACATTGTTAGAAATGCATAAATGTTTAAGCAAGGTTTTGCCTTCAAGGAGTTTACAGATCAAAATATAAACTTAAATTTCATAGTTTATACCTGAAATTTTGTTAGTTTACCACCTTATTTTGTTAGCAATCTTTTCTATGTATGTCTTTCCTACATAATCAGATTTTTTAAAGTTTATAACCCAATTAATTATTTACATATGTATTTATGTGTTCACCACCCACATCAAGATATTGAACATTTCCAATATCTCAGAAGGCTTCCTCATGTCTTTTTCCAGTCAATATCCTTCTCCATAGGTAACTGCTATTTTTACTTTTACCTCTCTAGATTACTTTTGCACGTTCTTGAACATGTACATTTGTCTGCCTTCTTTGGGTCATTATGTTTATAAGATTCATCCATGTAGTTCATTCTTTTTTATTGCTGTGTAGTATTTCAATGGATGATTTTACCATAATTTATTAATACATTCCACTGTTAATGGACATCTGAGTTGTTTTCAAATGGCTATTTTGAATACAGTTGCGAAGAACATTCTTGTACATGTCTTTCGGTGACTATATATGGACTCATTTCTTTTGGGTATATACTCAGGAGTGGAATTTCCATGTCAAAGAGTATGCACGTGTTTAGTAGATATTGCCAATTTTTCCAAAGGGGTTGTACAAATACACATTCCTTACCAGCAGAGTATGACAGTTCAGTTGTTTACATACTCATTAACACTTTACATTTTCAGTCTTTTCCATTTTAGTCATTCTACTGCGAACGTAGTGGATCTAATTATGCATAATCAGTTTTAAAATTCCTGGATAGTAAGGGCCATGTTTGTATATACCTTTGGGGTCCCTTCAACATGTAGCATCAGGGTTCTTTATACAGATAATCAATGAATACTGACTAGGTAGGGGCCCCGAATTAATGCTTTTGAATTGATGCCAAGGTACAATAGAGCCACAGTTCTGCAAGATTTCCAAATACTATTATTTTTAAGGTGAATAAAGAGCAAAGGGTCATGGACTTATCTGGATTATCTTCCAGAGGGGACTTGACAGGAATTCCACTTGTTGAAAGTCAATGAATAAGCTGCGGTTTCCCTCCCTCAACGCTCAATTTTAAAAATAAATATATGCATTTCTCCATTCCCACCAAAAACAAGAGCAGAATCATTATCTTCAATGTTTTCAGTGGTTGCTGGCATCCCCAGTACCATTCATCGTCATTTGAAAATGAGTATGATATCTTTTAGGACATACTTAAATTAAAAAGAAATAGCACAGTTCAAAGTAAATAAAACTATTTTTTTTGTTCATTTAAAATGTGCCAAATTTCAGCCAAACCTTAAAACAATGTAGCAGTAAGCAAGCAAAGAAATTATTCTATAACCCCAACTATGTTTTACAGGAAAGTCAAACCTCACGCATATTGTAGGGGTCCCTAAACTTAAACTTAGAATTTGGACAGAAATGTTTATTCTGATTTTGGACATTGTACTGGTTTGAAACTGTCGTGTACCCCAGAAAAGGCATGTTCTTTAATCCTGATTCAATATTGTTGGATGGGATCGCTTTGATTAAGTTGTTGCCATGGAGATGTGACCTAGCCAACTGTGGGTGGGACCTTTTGATTATGTAGTTTCCATGGAATGTATCTCCACCCATTCTATGAGTGGAGCTCTTTAAAACAAAACCATTTTGGAATAAGCTTCCGTGCCAACAGAGCCAACATGAAATCCAGACATTTGGAGATGAAGGAAGAAAATGCCCCCAGGGAAGCTGTTTGAAATGAAAAGCCAAAGACCCCAGCAGATACTAGTCACCTGCCTTCCCAGCTGCCAGAGGTGCTCTGGGCTCATCAGCCTTTCTTGAGCCAAAGTATCTTTCCCTTGGATGCCTTAGTTTGGACATTTTTATAGCCTTAAACCTGTAAACTTGCAACTTAATAAATTCGCTTTTTAAAAGCTGTCAATTTCTTATATTACATTCCAGCAGCTTTAGTAAACTGATACAGACCTATTAAGAGAAAGATCTGGCTTTAGCTGACTAAAATATCCAAGAGATGCAATTCCACTTTCCTAGCCCCTCTCCATGTAGATTAACAAACATCCTCTAAGAATAGTTTATTCACTTTTTTTTCCAATTAAAAGTTCTCAGCCTTGGACAATAAGGTGAATTAGGAATTCACTTAACCAGTGTTCCTCGGCTTTCTTTGTTTTTCAACATATTTGTTCTTCTGAATTCTGAATTCACCCACACAGTCTGATTAAAATTATTCTATTTGGTTAGGGGATGTTTAGGGGTGGGGATGGAGGTGGATAAGAGGCAATATAGTGAAGAGAAAGAAGTTGAGTCTTTGAAAATAGCACATCTTAGTGTGATAATGGAGAGAAGAAAGAGAAAACAAAATTGCTAATGTCAGTTCTGTTGCCATGGGGCAGAATGATGCTCAAAATCAGTAGTACAGGTTGTTTGGGAGCAAGTCTTGTGAGAGATGTACTTCGGGAATGAGTGAAGGAAGAGCAGCAGGGGAAGGTTAGGCACTAAATGAGAATGGCCCTGGTGGCAGTCTGATCACGCAAGAAGCCATAGTTGGAGCTGTGGGCAAAGCCCATCTTGTGGTGACACACTGATTAGGGCTATGCAACTCACTGTTGAATCCTGGCGCAATATTTCAAAATACCACAGTGAACTAGAGGGGGCTTTCTTCAGTATGTAAAAATCAACACAAATAAGAAATGATTGGCCTTTTGAGACCCTATATCTTAAACGGTGTAGATTGTTTCCCACACAACTTGATGTTTGATGTGGGGGGCGCTGGAGCAAGTATGCCCTCTGATGCACTGGATTCATTTTGTAGAGCAAACAAATTCATGCTATGAATCCAAATACCACAACTGCCATACCTGGAAACGCTATTCCCCCCACCCCCCACATTTATGCCCCTGTATGCAACTTGAAGAGTCCAATACGGAATTTCACCTCTAACCTTTTACTCCTCACAGAGAACTCTGGGCCTGTGAGCCGAGCCGAAAGGCTCACTAGATAGCAATTAGACTCTGCCCCAGGCCACTGTTTCCTGAGACTGCCTGGAGACAAATAGGTACGTAAGGTTTGGTGACATTAAGCTAGCTAGCACAGGTCACAGGAAAAAGAAGCTTCCTGAGGAAACCGGGAATGCTAGCCTCTCTATGAAGGGGCTCTGTTAGCATAAGGAACCTAGAAAGTAAGATGCACCCCATAGTTCCAACTCCCTCAGACCAGGTCCTTTCACCTCACTCCCAGGTCTTAGAGCCCATCCGCTGTAACGCATGCGCACTGAGCCACACCCGCTCCCCACGGAGCCCTGCGTCTCTGCCAGGCTTTGGCAGCCGCACCGAATTACTCACCAAAGACCCCTCTACCCTCACTTATCAAGCCCCCATCCCTCAACCCCCAGGCCCGACCCCGACAGCGCCTAGGCCCCGTTCGTAAGAAGCGAGTGGCCCCGGGGGCCACGTAGGCCCCCCTTTCTCTCTTCTCACAGCATCCCCCCCACCCCCGCCACCGCCCGGCCTCCCGGGTCCGTCGGCCCCTAACCACTCTCCCTGTCCACGCGCCAGCACCTTACCCAATAGAGTGCGAAGGAAATAGGAGAGGGCCGCGGGTGCCAGTCAGGTCAGCTCTGCATGCCCAGAGTTCAGCTAATCAGCAACACCATCACCGCTACTGCTGCCGCCTCGTTCTCAATGGGGCAGCAAGTACAGCTTGGACCTCGGTGGCCTGACAGCTGCCGCTCGCTCCCGCAGCTGCTGCCGCGCAGCGTCTCGCGCCCGCGCCCGCCAGGGGAGGGGGCGGGGCTCGCGCCGCCTCCCGGTGTCCCCTTCTTGGCGCTGGGACATCATGAAACCGCCTGCTGCCCTCCGGTGTCAAGAGCCCTCCCTCGCTAACTCACTCATCCTTCATGCTCAGAATCAACCCTGGTCTCCCTTGTCCTCCTTCGCTTTCCTAACCGACTAAGAGGCACAGCGACAATGGACTGTCAATGATTGCTCTTTCTCCAGCCTGGGGTCTGAGCCCTGCAGTTACGCTCCGACCTGCCTCATTTTATCATAACTCCAGACCCTCTACTTCTGCCAAAGGGATGGCACACACACCCTCTTGTTTCGAATAACTCAAGAAAATGAGTTACCAAGCCCTTTAGCTGGCTCATGAAATTTTCATGGCAAGCCCAATGAAAAAGTTCACACCTGTGGCCCAGGCAGGGAAGACACAATGTCCTTTACTCTTGCCAGTTTCCGTTCTGAGATGGGGGTGGGGGTCACACAGAGAGCATTACTGTAGGTTCCGGAATTGCTGCTGGGATAAGAATTTAATGTTCCAATTGTACCTATCTACCCGGCCAGTCCTTTCTTGTTGCCTCCTGTGGCCCTCTGGTATTTCCAAGTAATTTGTGATACTTTCCTGGAATCAAAGGAGAATGAAGCTCCTGGGGTCATTTAGTCTGTGTGCCATCTCTATCAGGCAGATCCATCTCTGCAGATTTCCTCAAGTCTGAGATCCTGTGCCTGTGTGGCACTCCGTTCACTCACCCTCAGGCCCCCTCAGGCCCTTACACACGCTCTCCCTCCATCTAGGCCACCATTCCTCTAGCTCTCCACAAGTCATCCACTCAATCAACCTCTCAGGCCCTTGCTTAAATGTCTCAAGGTAACCTTTCCACATATCCCAAGAATAGAGAAGGTGCCCCAATTTTTCCTCTAGTAGGCCTTGTGGCCTGCTATACATTTCCTCTATTAACACTTATCCACTTATAATTTCATATATAAATGTATGATTATTTGACAGTTGTCTTCCCCTGGAAACTATATTGTACTATGAAGTCAAAGACTGTGATTGTTTTGGGCCATTGTCATATTCCTAAGGCTTAGGACAATGCCTGGTACACAGGACATGCTCAGAAAATATTTGTTGAATATGTATGAATGTTTCATCATCAAAAATTATTGTTATTTTTAAATGAAATGAATGAGTGTAACTGAAACTTTTTTGCTTCTGTTTAAACCAGCCTCGCCCCAAAATACAAACGTACAAAAACACTCTCTGTCCTGGTAGAAAAGAAATGTATACAATCCTCTAAATCAATTTTTGCTTGCGCATCCTTATCTGTAAAACAAGAAGATCTTTGAGCCTAGACCCATTACATGTATATTTATTTACAAATTATATGCAGGTGCTAATATGTTTATGTATGATACCATTATTAAAATACTCTAAAATAGAAATTTTAAAAGAATGAGAAAAAAATATGTTGACATTCCCATTTTTTCTTTATGCAACCCAAATGAATAGTCTTGAGAACTGCTCTAAATAACCCTTCATATTAAAGTCACTCCTCTCTAGGTATAATAATCTAGTCTACTTTGTCTTTTCCTCATAGATGCTCTCTTCCAAGAGATTAATCATCTTTAATTCCCCAAACTTACTTGTAAGTTTTAAGGGCCTTTAAATTAGGCTTGGATACCTAGCTCAGCAGTCAATGACTAAAATGAATTATTTCCAGAAGTGCCCAATCTTGAGTAATTTTGAAATACATCAACCTGAGCTTTAAGAAGATATGACTGGAATGTAATTAATATAAAAGAAAAGCCTTATCCAGCATTCACAAGATGCTTATGAACAAAAGGGTTCCACAGTCAAATACATTTATAAGCACTGCATACTAATTGCCTTCCCAGAGAGTCACAGTGTATATTAGCACATTAGAGGCTTTTGGAGTCCTGCAGTAAAGAAACCTGTTTTATTTATTTTTTCAAACAAACGTTTTCCAATCTTTTGTGAGCATAAATTCCTTTTGCTTATGGAACACCTATTAAGAGAACTAGCATACCTCAGAACCCGATTTGTCAACTGCTGTCCTAACAATTTGTACAAAGTCATTATGAGATAATTGAAGGACACTGGTTTGCCTTGAACAAGATGGCAATAGCTGTCATTTTTATGGCACCTCAGAATGATTTGTAGTGGCTTCCTGGAGAATTGTGCTGTGAAAGATTCCCAGGTGCATCTGGGAATTAGTATGAAAGAATAATTGGTTAGTGATGCCTGCCATGGACGAGGAAATGTGTTCACCATACTTGACCTAGATCATTTATATGGCAACTCTACAATGAATATTTTACAGATAGTTCTGATTTAAAAGATTTTGTTCTGCTGTCCTGATATGGATCAGTCATGGTTCTCCAGAGAAACAGAACCAACAGGTGATATCTTTAAATATGAGATTTTATAAAAGTATCTCACGCAACTGTGGGGATGCACAAGTTCAAATTACGTAGGTCAGGCCACTAGGTGGCAACTCCAATGAAGGTCATCGATGTACTCTCCAGCAGAGGCTGGCTGGCTGAAGAAGAAATGAAAGTTCTCTCTTCTCCCTTAAAAGTCTTCAACTGATTGGATTAAATACGGCTGATTGGAACTCTTATTGCATAAGACAATCCCTTAGTTGATCATACATGTAATCAGCCACAGATGCAATAAACTGACTGATGATTTAATAGAACAGCATTCTGGTTAGTTAACCAGCCATGAAATGTCCTTCCAGTAATGTTTAGGCCAGTGCTTGCTTTGCCAGACAGCTGGGCACCATCACCTGGCCAAGTTGACACATGAACCTAACCATCACAGTCCAACCCCTGGTTAACTTGGCAGTTAAACATATCATCTTAAAACATTCTTAATCTCTAAATAGAACACTATAACAGACATGTTTCACCTAACAATACACAACTGTCCTGTGTACAATTGGAAATGCACTACATCTCTCCAAAATTTGGTGCTAGTCTTTGGGTAACATTCACTCTTAAGCTTGATATCCTTTAACTTAAATACTTTAACATGAACAATGCAACCTATGTCATATGATAAGAAGAAAAAAAGATATTTGCTTTATGTAGAAATGCAAACACACTCATAACAAAACAAGGAAGAAATATTCATACCATCACAGTCCTCGTTTCTGTAACTAGTCACATCATTGTAGTTCATATTTATCACTACCTTCACCCACTACCCATTCCATGTTCTTTTTACCCTTAGCAACTACTTCAGAAGGCTGTGGTTTGTGGCCTGGTTGGGTGACCTAAAACTTCATTTCTGAAGTTTCTGGACCATTGGTAGTCCTGCCTGGATTGGGTTGTCGTAGTTTTGCATTGACTTTAGTCACAGGCCATGGTAATACTAAGAGACACCCTAGGTGATCTCTTGTATCCTAGGAAAACTCTTCTTTATCTCCATTGTGTAGCTGCATCTTATTTCTCCTTGACAGTCAGGTTTAATCGCCCCATTCAGTACAGTGATCCCCTTTCTTCTTGTTGATTCAGAGCTATGAGAAGCCAAAAGTGGCCAGGTGGTAATCTTAGCTTCCAGTTCAATGGAATCACTGTTGTGTTTCCTTGGAGGAGCACTCCTCCTTTTGGAACTAAGACCTATAGATCAGGAGAGCTTAAGCTTGCAGAGACAAGAAGCAAAAATTTTTCTAGTGGATCACTAAGGGTGATAGTTGTGTGCCACTCCCATTTCCACCCCTTCATTCTTGGACCCGTGAATCTTGGCTATGGGAGAAACAGCATATGAGAGAAATAGTGGATGCTGATTCAGAGCATGCACAGCCTCCTGGAGAACATTGCCCCAGCCTTGCAAGGTATTGCCACCTGCTTGGACCTAATTGGGTCTTGAAAAGGCCATTCCACCATTCTATCAACCTAGCTACCTGTGGATGATGGGGAACATGGTAAGACCAGATAATTCCATGAGCATGTGCCCATTCCCACATTTCATTTGCTGTGAAGTGAGTTCTTTGATCAGAGGCAATGCTGTGTGGAATACCATGTCGGTGGATAAGACATTCCATAAGTCCATGGATGGTAATTTTGGAAGAAGCAGTGCATGCAGGCAAGGCAAACCATTATCCAGGGTATGTTCTATTCCAGTTAGAACAAATTGCTGCCCTTTCTATTGCAGAAGTGGTACAATGTAATCAACCTGGCAGCAGGTAGCAGGCTGAACACCTTGGGGAATGGTGCCATATCGGGGACTAAGTGTGGGTCTCTGCTGCTGGCAGATTGGGCACTCAACTGTAGGCATAGCCAAGTCAGCCTTGGTGAGTGGAAGTCCATGTTGCTGAGCCCATGCATAACCTCCATACCTACCACCATGCCCACTTTGATCATGAGCCCATTGGGCAATGAGAGGAGTGGCTTGGGAAAGAAGATGACTAGTATCTACAGGACAGGTCATCTTATATTCTTGATTATTAAAATTTTCTTTGCTGAAGTCACCCTCTAGTGAACATTCACTTGGGACACCAATATCTTTGTTTTATAACTTTTTTATTGTATAATATAACATATATACAAAGCAAGGAAAGAACAAAGCAATAGTTTTCAAAGCACTCTTCAACAAGTAGTTACAGGACAGAGTCTGTCATGGGCTACCATACCATCATCTCAGATTTTTCCTTCTAGCTGCTCCAGAACATTGGAGGCTAGAAGGAATATATATATATATATATATATATATATATATATATATATATATATATATATATATATATATATATATATATATATATATATATATATATGTATATATATGTATATATATATATGTATATATAATCATCATTTTCCCCCCTTTTTTGTGAAAAATAACATATATACAAAAAAGCAATAAATTTTAATGCACAGGACAAACAATTAGTTGTAGAACAGAATTCAGAGATTGGTATGGGTTACAATTCCCCAGTTTTAGGTTCTTACTTCTAGCTGCTCTAAGATACTGGAAACTAAAAGAAACATCAATATAATGATTGAGCAATCATCCTCATTTGTTAAATCCCACCTTCTCTGTATAACTCCACCATCACCTTTGATCTCCCACTCTTTAGGGGTATTTAGGTTATGCCCATTCTAACTTTTTCATGTTGGAAGGGGCTGTCAGTAATAAGGGGTAGAGAGATGGAACTAGCTGATGCTCTGGAAAGGCTGTCCTCTCTAGGTTTCAGGACTTATCTGGTCCAGAAACCCATTCTGGAAAGTAACCTTAGTGCATGGAACTTTGTAGAATCTTATATATTGCCCTAGGTGTTCTTTAGGATTGGCTGGAATGGTTTTGCTTGGGGTTTGGCAAGTTATGATAGGCAGCGATGTCTAACTCAAGCTTGTGTAAGAATGACCTCCAGAGTGGCCTCTCAACTCTATTTGAACTCTCTCAGCCAGTGATACTTTATTTGCCACACTTCTTTTCCCCCTTATGGTCAGGACGGCATTATTGATCCCATGGTACCAGGGCCAGACTCATGCTTGGGAGTCATCTCCCATGACGCCAGGGAGACTTTCACCCCTGGATGTCATGTCTCATGTACAGGGGAGGGCGATGATTTCACTTGCAAAGTTGGGCTTACAGATAGTGAGGCCACATCTGAGAAACAAAAGAGGTCTTCTGGAGGGGAACACCAATATCTTCTTGTTTTTTGCCCACTCATAAAGATTTATCCACATGCGTCTTCCCCAGACCTCTTTGTCCCCATTTTCCAATCATGCTGCCCCCAAGTCTCAGGCCATCCAGCCAAACCATTAGCAACAGCCCATGAATCAGTATACAAATGCATCTCTCCATTTTTCCTTCCATGTAAAATTATCAACCAGCCACACAGCTCAAAGTTCTGCTCCCTGGGAGGATTTCCCCTCACTACTGTTTTTCAGGGACATCCCAGAAAAGGGGCACCAATGCTGCAGCTGTCCACTTTCAGGTGATACCTGCATATCATGCAAGACCATCTGTGAACCAGGCCCGAGTTTTCTCTTTCTCAGTGAACTGAATATAAAGAACTCCCCAGAGGCCATAGCTCTGGTATGGGATAGAGAAGTTAATGTGGCAGGAATGCAGGCCACAGGTATTAGGGCCATTTCCTCATGTAACTTACTTGAGCCCTCAGGACCCATTTGAACCCTATCTCATATACACCGTTTCCATTTTATGATGGAGTGTTGCTGTGCATGCCCAAAGTTATGGCTTGGTGGGTCAGACAACACTCAGCTCATAATAAGCAACTCAGGGTTCATGGTAAAATGATGGCATATAGTTAATCATTCAGTTTCTGCTAAGACTCAGTAGCAGCCCAAAAGCTGTTTCTCAAAAGGAGAGTAGTTTTATGGAGAAGATAGTAAGCATTTACTCCAAAATCCTAAGGGCTTCTGTTATGATTCTCCTATTAGGACTTGCCAAAGGCTCCAGACAGCTACTCTATTTGGCACTGACATTTTCAGCACCATTGGATCTGCTCAATCTTATGGCCCTAATGGTAGAGCTGCTTGCACAGTAGCCTGGACCTTTTCAGAGCCTCCTTTTGTTCTAGACCCCACACAAAACTAGTAGTTTTTTGGGTCACTCAGTAAATGGGCCAGAGAAGCACACCCAAATGAGGAATATGTTGTCTCCAAAATCCAAAGAGGTCAACTAGGCAGTGTGCCTCTTTTGTGGTCATAGGAGGCCAGATGCAATGGCTTATCCTTCACTTTAGAAGGGATATCTCATGCCCCACACTACTGGACACCTAGAAATTTCACTGAAGTAGAAGTCCCCTGCATTTTTATTGGATTTAGTTCCCATCCTCTGACATGCAGTTGCCTTGCCAATAAGTCTAGAGTAGTTGCTACTTCTTGCTCACTATGTTCAAACAACATGATATCATCAATATAATGGAGCAGTGTGATGTCTTGTGAGAGGAAGAAATGGTTAAGTTCCCTGTGGACAAGATTATGATATAGGGCTGGAGAGTTGATATATCCCTGAGATAGGACAGTGACAGTGTATTGATGGCCATGCCACCTGAAAGCAAACTATTTCTGGTGGTCCTTACTAACAGCTATTGAAAAAAAAACATTTGTCAGATCAATAACTGCATACCAGATACCAGGAGATGTGTTGATTTGCTCAAGCAATGATACCACATCTGGGACAGGAGCTGTAATTGGAGTTAAGTTTATGATAGTACACAGTCATCCTCCAAGACCCATCTGTTTTTTGCAAAGGCCACATAGATGTTTTGAATGGGGATGTAATGAGAATCACCACCCCTGTGTCCTTCAAGTCCTTAAGAATGACACTAATCTCTGCAATCCTTCCAGGAATCTGATATTGCTTCTGATTTACTACTTTTCTAAGTATGGGCAGTTCTAATGGCTTCCTCTTGGCTTCTTCTACCATAATAGCCCTCATTCTACAAGTCAGAGAACCAGTGTGGGGATTCTGCCTGTTGCTGAGTATGTCTATTTCAATTATGCATTCTAGGAATGGGGAAATAACCCCAGAATGTGTCCAGGGTCACATTTGACCTATTGTGAGATGGACCTAAGCTAAAACTTCATCAATTACCTGACTTCCATAAGCCCCTGCTCTGACTGGTGGATCAGAGTGTCATTTTGGGTCTCCTGGAATTAATGTCACTTCTGAACCAGTGTCTAGTAATCCATGAAATAATCTAATAATTTCCTTTTCCTCAATACACAGTTTACCTTGGTAAAATGCTGTAGGTCTCTTTGGGGAAGGATGGGAAGAAGGTGAACAGTGTAAATTTTTAGCAGAGTAACAGGGTCCTTCCCCAAGGGTACATGGCCTTCCCCTTATTCAAGAGGCTCTGGGTCTGTAAACTACCTCAAGTCTGAGAATTGATTAAGGAGGTGTGATTCTCTGTTGTTGTAATTCAAGTTAGACTTTTGTTTAATTGACATAGAACTCTTCCACTTTTACCACTCAAGCAAAAATTTAGTAGACTGCCCATCTGTTTACTTCTAGGTACTAGCCAGTGCTATAAGTCTCTGCAACGCAGATTATTTTGACTGTTGCTTTGATTCTGCTGTGCATTATAGTAGCCATGCCCATCTTGTTTATGTTGATAAAGTGTTGCCATGTGGCTTCTGCCAACTTGAGATCTGATTATCCCCATCGTGTTTAAGGATTCCAGCTCAGTGACAGCAGTTCCCACAGTAATAGCTGACCAACAGAGAAGGGTGAGTCCAGAGCTCTTCAGGGATGGCGGAGCTGGTCTCACAAATTTATTTCTCAAAGTTCTGGTAAAAGGTGTGTCCTCTGGACATTCCTTGAGTTTGTGAGCAGGTCTTCCATGACAAATTCACTCTAACATTCCAATCTCTCTAAACCTTTTGATTCTCTCATCTACATTATACCAGGCCAGTTCTGGCATTCCAATCCCAGGTAATGTTGGCCACCTTTTGATCTATGTTTCAGCCAACCACCCCAACAAGCTGTTAATATGATTTCTAACCCTTCAAGCTACAACATTGAATGCAGAATCTCTACTTAGTGGACCCATATCAATAAATTCAAGGTGGTCCAATTTTAAGTTCCTTCCACCAATATCCCACACCTTTAATATCCATTCCCACACATATTCCCCTGATTTCTGACTATGTAAATTAGAAAACTCATGCAGTTCTTTTGAAGTATAGCATACCTCTTCATGGGTCACACTTTGTACCTCACCTTTTGGGGTCTGTTGGGACTTTAGTCTATTTATACATCTTGAAGAAAAGAGAGGTTGTCGGGTGGGTTATAGAAAGAATTAGAAGTGTCCTTCAAGCCAATTACCTCAGGGCATTCTGTTGTAGTTTCATCTGGTGAAACAGTATTAATGTCTCCAGACAGAGGAGTGAAGGTTGTTTCCCAAGGGGAATTGGTTACAGGTTTAGCGGGCACTGAAGGGTTAACCTCTTTAGGTGGAGTTTGGATGGCAGACTCTTCAGTGTTGGAAAGCTTTTTACTTAGAGAAGGCTGGAAGTCTGCTTAGGGCAGGCTGGAGATTAGGTTGCTATTTCCTCAGGGTAGGCTGGAGGTGGTGGGCAGCTGTTTCATGTCTATCTAGCAAAGTGTCAACAGAATCCAGCATTTCCATGTCCCCATGCCATCATTATAAACCCATAAGTCCCTATTCCAACTTTCAGGATCTCATTTTTTTTTCCAATCAAAGACTGTACTTTGACAGCAGACACTCTGCAACATTGAGAATTTAGTTTACATTTAAAATCTGCTACCTGCCCAATGAGATTCTGGGTCTGGTTTTCAGGGATCTCAAATCTGCAACCACAGGAAATAAGATTTTCTTTCAGAGCACTCATAGAAACTTTTCCATCTTTCATACAGGTTTTGAGTTGCAAATTTGAAGCCTTTAGGTCATCCCTGTCTCTCATAATTGTATCCAGTGTATCTAAAACAACCGGTCAACATCATTATACCTCTTAATTCCACAAAACTCTGTTCAGGTTTCACAAACACTTTTACCCACAGCATTGCTTCATATAAAGGTACGATTAGGAGAATCAAATGGTGATATTTTGAGTATCTTATTGCTGACGCATGCCATGGACTCGTCAGTGCCATCTTGTTTATTGGAAATAGGGTTATTAGTGCCTTTGGGTCTAATAAGAGTAGAAAACTAATTGCAAAAACCCATTTTTAAGATTCTGTTTCTTAAGAACCACCCCACTCTCAGTACCAAGCTGTATTTGTCAGTGTTATCTAGAGAAGCAGAACCAACAGGAGATATCTGTAAATATGAGATTTTATAAAAATGTTCTACACAACTCTGAGGATGCATAAGTCCAAATTCTGTAGGTCAGACTACTAGTTGGCAAATCCAATTAAGGTAATCAATGAACTCCCCAGGAGAGGCTGGCTGGCTGAAGAAGAAATGAAAATTCTCTCTTCTTCCTTAAAAGTCTTCAAATATGAAGTTGAAGGAAAGAATCCAATTGATTGGATTCTCTCATTGAGGAAGACATTCCCTTAGTTGATCATAGATGTAATCAACCACAGATGCAATAAACTGACTGATGATTTAATAAACCACCCTTCTTGTTTATTAACCAGCCATGAAATGTCCTTGCAAGTGGTTAGGCCAGTGCTTACTTGACCAGACAACTGGGTACCATCACCTGGACAAGTTGACATATGAACCTAACCATCACACTGAAAGGAAAAATAAGAGAAGAAGTCAAAGCAATAGCTTTGCAAAACATCTGCAGACTCAGAACACTGAGACCTGTAGTTTATGAGGGAATGTTAACTTTAGAACACTAAAGTTAGCCAAAGTTGAGAACATCTACTTGGCTATCATTCCAGAAAGACAGAACAAAAATATGCTCTTTGTCCCGTAATCATTACCCTAATAATGAAGAAATAGGCACTCTCTCTGCATGTACTGTTAGAGAATAAACATAAGCAAAAATTTATTTCTGTGCACTCCCTGCTATACTGAGAAAATAAATACAGTGCTGAGCAAGCATTCAAGGCTCTTGTCCTTTGAGACATGAGTCCCCTGCTCTCATCTTAAAAGACTTTTCTGCATGAGTGTCTTTATTTTTCAGATTCATGGTGCCTTCCTTGACCTCTCATGATGAGCTGGTTTCAGTTGATATGTACATTAATAATTTTCAGATCATCTTATTTTCTTATTCAGAAAGTAAGGTAGCCACAGACATGTAAAAAGGAAGTTGGATGGTAAGAATTTCTCAACATTTACCATTATCCAAAAGCAAGACATTGTTTCTGGTGACAATAATTTTTTGTCACTTGAGATATAGATAATATTATGAAATAGGGAGACTTTGCAAGTTTTTCCATAGCCTGAAGGAAAGATCCCTTTAGATCATCCAATTATTGAAAGTATCAGTAGGAACCCAGTTTTTGTTTTCTTTTTCAAATAATGAGGCAATGAAAGTTTTCAGGCACACTACATTTTTTTTAGTTTCCCAGATTTATAAACATGATACCCATTAAGTAACAATTCCACCTTATTCCCATCCCCTGGTAACCACTAATCTACTCTATGTCTCTTCAAATTTGCTATTTTTAGATATATAAGTGAAATCATATATTTTTTATGTGCCTTGCTTATTTAACTCACAATAACATTTTCAAGCCAACTCAGTTTTGTCTTTAAAACATACATATTTTCTAGCTCTGTCCACTGAAAATTCTTAGAAACAATGAGAAACCTAATGCCAAAGAGTACTTTTAGTGCAGAGATTGAGACTCTAAGCATATTTTCCCATTAAACAGAACAAGGGTTACTTGGAGGTTGATACTGGGGCTCTGGAAAAATGTCCAAGATAAAACTGGAGTATCTTTTCATAACAGATAGCAAGGCAACTAATTAATACTACTAGGGTTGTGTCTAAAGGATGTGGGAGCCAGCTTGAGTTTATAATGACACTAAAATATAATTGGTCAGCTTTGAGGGATGCTAGAAAACTGGCTCAGTGATTTGAAACTGGTATATTTGAAAGGGAGTAAATCAAACATATATCTTACCTTTTGATTACTACTGTAAGGATATTTCATGGATTTAAATCATCAGTAAGTTGACTGCAACTATGGCTGGTTACAACTACAATCACCTGAGGACTCTGTTCAGCAATGAAAGCCTCATCCAAATCAGTTGAAGGTCATAAAAGGAGAAGTGATGATTTCAGCAGCAGAGAGAGTTTTAATCTCTACTTCAGCAAGCCAGCTTCTCCTGGGAAATTCATCAAAAGCATTCATCAGAGTTCCCACCTTGCTGCCTGTCCTACAGAATATGGACTTGCCCATCCCCACAGTCACGTTGAGTCAATTCCTATTAAAAATCATATCTACATTAGGTATTATATCCATTATATAATATATATTATGTGCACTATATATATATTCTGCTGGTCCTGTTTTCCTAGAGAACCTTTACTAATACAGCTTGGTACTGGGGTGGTTCTTGAGAAACATAATCTTAAGGATGAGATTTGGTTCTGGGGGTTTTGGAATTGGTTCTCTAACCTGATTAAATTCAAAGGCACTAATGACTTTATTTACAACAATCAAGATGACACTGATAGTCTATGGCATAAGTTTGCAATAACGATATGCATAATATAACCACTGGATAGGGCTACTCAAATGCTTCTAAGAAACAAGGCTCTAGGTGAGTGTTTTTGCCACTTTAACAGAGTTTTGTGGAGTTAAAAAGTATAATGATGTTGGTGGTTGTTCCTAAATATGATAGACATAGTTCTAAAAGAAAAGGATGAGCTCAAGACTTTAATTCCCAACTTAAGAGTAGCATGTATGACATGAAAATTTCTATGTGTGCCTTGAAAAATAGTCTTATTTAACATAGCTGAAGATTTAAAATGTCTGAAAACCAGAATCAGAATCTCATTGTGTGAATGACTAAATTAAACATAAATTGAATTCCCAGTCTTGCAGGGTGTCTGCTGTTAAAGGAAGGGCATTGATTGGGAAGAAGTGGTATCCTGAAAATTGGAACAGAGACATGGGTTGATAATAGTAACGGTGGAGACATTGAAACCATAGATTCTGTTGAGTCTTTTCCAGATAAACCTATAAAGAGCCACCCTGAGAAATCAGCCATCCAATCTCCACCTGAAGATGTTAACCCATTGGGACCTGATAATCCTGTAACCACTTCCCCAGAGGCAACAGCCCTCACAACTCTGGCAACAGCCCTCACAACACTGGCAGAGGAGATTAATCCTCTTTCACCAGATGAAACTGCAATGGAATGCCCTAGGGCAATTGGCCCCAAAGACACATCTAATTCTTCTTATGACCCATTCCCACAAGCACTCTTTTCTTCCTGAACTATAACCAGACTGAAGTCCCATCAGCCCTAAAAGGTGAGGAACAAAGTGTGACAAAGAGAAGGTGCACTACATTATAAAAGAAAGGCATGATTTTTCCAATTTATATAGACAGAAATCAAGGGAATATGTATGGGGGTGGATATTAAGGGTGTGTGGGATAATGGTGGAAGGAACATAAAGTTGGATCAGCTGAATTTATTTTTTTAATTTTATTATTTTTTTATTTATTATTATTTTTTAACATGGGCAGGCACCGGGAATTGACCCGGGTCCTTGGGCATGGCAGGCAAGCATTCTTACCTGCTGAGCCACCGTGGCCCGCCCAAGGATCAGCTGAATTTATTGATGTGTGCCCACTAAGCAGAGATTCTGGATTCAATGTTGAAGCTCGAGGTGTTAGAAAGGGCTGTAGAAATTTGTTTGGGTGGTTAGTGGAGGCATGAACCAAAAGGTGGCCTCCATTTCCTGAGGTCAAAATGCCAGAACTGACCTTGTATAATGTAGATGAGGGTACCCACAGACCTAGATAGATTGGAATGTTAGAGTGGACTTATCATGTAAGACCTGATCACCTGTCCCAGGAATGTCCAGATGACACCACCTTTCACCAGGACTGTGAGGAATAAATCTGTGAAACTAGCTCCATCAACCCTGAAGAGCTGTATGGCTGTTCTTCTCTGCATATTACTGGTGGGAAATGCTATCACTAAATTTGGATCCTTGAATACCATGGAGATGATTGGATGCTGGGTTGGCAGAATCCAAGGAGCAGCACTTAATTGCCAAAGACAAGGTTGGCATGGTTACCGTAATAGATAGCAGAGTCAAAGCATTAATCAAAATAGTCTAATTCAAACAGACCTATGGCATTGGCTAGTAGATCATGAGGTATCTGGAAGTAAAATAGATGGGCAGTCTACTACGTTCATACTTGATCTGTATAATCAGAAGAGTTCTAGGTCAAGTGAACAAAAGTCTAACTTAAATTACAAAAACAAAGAGGGATGGCTGCTTACTCAATTCCCAGACTTGAGACAGTTTACAGAGACAGGGCCCCTTGAATGATAGGAAGTTTGGGTGCCCTTGGGGAATTACTTTGCAAAAAAATTTATACTATTAATTTTTCTCCAAGCTTTCCCCCCCAAAGACCTATGGCCATTACCTATGACCTTAAACTGTGTATTGTGGAAAAGGGGTTGATCACATATTTTAGGGATTATTAGACACATATTTGGGACTGACATTAATTTCAGGAGACCCAAAATGTCACTCTGGTTCACCAGTCAGAATAGGGGCTTATGGAGGTCAGGTGGTCAATGGAGTTTTAGCTCAGGCCTGTCTCACAGTGGGTTCAGTGGGTCCCCAAACCTATACTGTGGTTATTTCCCCAGCTCAAGAATGCATAATTGGAATAGACATACTCTGCATCTAGCAGAATCCCCACATTTGTTCCCTGACTTGTGGAGTGAGGGCTGTTATGATAGGAAAGGCTAAGTGGAAGCCACTAGAACTGCTTCTGCCTAGAAAAATAGTAAATCACAATCAATAATGAATTCTTGGAGGATGGGGGATTGCATAGATTGCAAAGATGCAGGGATGGTGATTCCCACCACATCCCCATCAATTATCTTATTTGATCTGTTCAGAAAACAGATGGGTCTTGGAGGATTACAGTGGATTATCAGAAACATAACCAGGTGGTGCCTCCCATAGCAGCTGTTGTTCCAGATATGGTATCATTGATTGAATAAAACAATGCATTCCTTGGTACTTGGTATGAAGCTATTGACACAGCAAATACTTTTTTTTCTCAATAACTGTTAGTATCGAACAGTTTGCTTTCAATTGGCAAGGTCAGAAATACACTTTCACAGTCCAACCTCAGAGGTATACCAACTCTCCAGCTCTATATCATATTCTAATCTTCAGGGAACTTGATGGACTCTCCCTCTTACAAGACATCACACTGGTCCATTATACTGATAATATAATGTTAATTGGGCTTAGTGAGCAAGAAAGAGCCACTACTCTAGACTTATTGGTAAGACATTTGCAGGCCAGCAGGTGGAAAATAAATCCAACAAAAATTCAGGGTTCTTCCACCTCAGTAACATTTTCATGTGTCCAGTGAAGTGGGGCATATCAAGATATCCTGTCTAAAGGTAAAGAATAAGCTGTTGCATCTGACTCCTTTGACAACCAAAAAGAGGCACAAAACCTAGTTCACCTTTTTGGATTTGGAAAACAGAATATTCCTCATTTAGGTGTACTACTCCATCCCATTTCCTGAGTGAACAGAAAAGGTGCTAATTTTGAGTGGGGGCTGGAACAAGAGGAGAATCTGCAACAGATCCAGGCTGCTGTGAAAGCAGCTCTACTACTTGTTTCACATGATCCAGAAGATCCAGTGGTGCTAGAAGTATCAGTGGCAAATAAAGTTGCTGTTTGGAGCCTTTTGCAGGCCCCTATAGGAGAGTCACAGTTCAGACCTTTACGATTTGGAACAAAGCCCTCCAATCCTCTGCAGATAAGTATTTTCCTTTTGAAAGGCAGTTTTTTAGCCTACTACTGGGCCTCAGTAGAGGCTAAGTGCTTAACAATGGTTCAAAAGTTACCATGAGATCTGACTGCCTATCATAAACTGGATGTTGTCTGCCCACAAAACCATCAATTTGGGTGTTCTCAGAGGCACTCCATCATAAAATGTAAGTGTTGTATATCAGGTAGGGCTCAAGCAGTCCCTGAATGCTCAAGTAAGTTACATGAGAAAGTGACCTAAATGCCCATAATCCCTGTTCCTGCCATATTACCTTTTTTCCCAGCTCACAGCTATGGCCTAATGGGGATTCCCTTACAACCAGTTGACTGAGGAAGAGAAAATTCAGATTTGGCTTAAAAACAGTTCTGCACAATATGTCCAAAAGTGGACAGCTGTAGTACTTACAGTCCCTTTCTGTGACAGCCCTGAAGGACAGTGGTGAAGGGAAATCCTCCTAGTAGGCAGAACTTCAAGCAGTGCACCTGGCTGTTCATTATGCTCAAGAGCAGAACTGGCCAGAGGTGCATTTCTATACTGATTCATGGGCTTTTTTTTTTTTACAATGGTTTAACTGCAAGGATTCACTGGTCCAGGAATCTAAGGGTGGAAATGGTAATGGCACCACTCACTATCACCCTAGTGATAAACTAGAAAAATTTTTGTTTCCCATCCCTATGACCTTATGCTCTGCTGATCAACAGGTCTTAGTTCTAGAAGGAGGAGTGCTTCTATCAGGAGACAGAATAATGATTCGATTGAACTGTAAGTTAAGACTGCTACCCAGTCACATTGGGATCCTCATGCCTCTGAATCAATAGACAGAGAAGGGAATTGCTGTACTGGTTGTGATCCTGATTACCAAGGGGAAATAAGACTGTTACTACACATTGTCAGTAAAGAAAAGTTTGCCTGGAGTATAGGAAATCCCCTAGGGTGCCTCTTACTCCTACCGTGCCCTGTGATTAAAGTCCATGGAAAACTGCAATAACCTGATCCAAACAGAGCTACCAATGGCCCAGAAACTTCAGGAATGAAGGTTTGGGTCATCCCATCAGGCAAAGAACCATGGCCAGCTGAAGTGCTTGTTGAGGGTAAAGGGAACATTGAATGTATAGTGGAAGAAGGTAGTGATAAATACAAGCTACAACCGTGTAACTAGTTACAGAAATGAGGAACGTAATTGCTGTGAATATTTCTTCCATGATTTGTTATGAGTATGCTTACATATAAACATATAGCAAATATCTTTGTTTTCTTTCCTATCTTATCCCCTTATCATATGGCATAAGTTTTATTAACTTCATGTCACAGTATTTAAGTTATAGTATATCAAGTTTCAGAGTGAATATCGCCTGAGGACTTGTACCTTATTCTGATGAGAGTTAATGCATTTCTGGTTGTACTCAGGACAGTTGAATATTGTTAGGTAAAAATATGACTGTTGGTTTTATTTAGAGATTAAGTATGGGTTATGGAGATGTGCATAAGTGCCAAGTTGACAAAGGGTGGACTGTGATTGTTAAGTTCATGTGTTAACTTGGCCAGGTAATGGTGTCCAGCTGTGAGGTCAAGCACTGGCCTGATTATTACTGCGAGGATATTTCATGGCTTGACATCATCAGTAAATTGATTATATCTATGACTGATTAGACCCACAATCAACTGAGTAGATTTCCTTCAGCAGTGAAAGAAATTTCATCCAATCAGTTAAAGGAATTAAAAGGATGAGTGATGATTTCAAAAGTCACAAGATGCCATAAGATCAGGAAAAAGACAAGGATGTCCATTGTCTCTACTGTTATTCAACATTGTGTTGGAAGTTCTAGCCAGAGCAATTAGACAAGAAAAAGAAATACAAGCCATCAAAATTGTAAAGGAAGAAGTAAAACTCACTGTTTGTAGGTGATATGATACTATATGTTGAAAACCCCCCAAAATCCACAGCAAAGCTACTAGAGCTAATAAATGAAGGGTACAAGATCAACACTCCAAAAGCAGCAGTGTTTCTATACACTAGTAATGAGCAATCTGAGGACGAAATCAAGAAAAAAATTCCATCTACAATTGCAACCAAAAGAATAAAATATTTAGGAATAAATTTAATGAAGGATACAAAAGACCTATACACAGAAAACTACGAGAAATTGCTAAAAGAAATCACATAAGACCTAAATAAGTGGAAGTGCATGCCGTGTTCATAGATTGGAAGACTAAATATAGTTAAAATGTCAATTCTATCTAAATTCATTTATAGATTCAATGCAATACCATTTAAAATTCCCAAAACTTACTTTGCAGAGATAGAAAAACCAATAACCAAATTTATTTGGAAGGTCAGGGTGCTGTGAATAGTTAAAAATATCTTGAGAAAGAAAAATGAAGTGGGAGGTCTCACACTATCTGTCTTTAAAGAATATTACAAAGCTACAAAAACAGCATGGTACTGGCATAAAGATAGATATACTGAGCAAAGGAATCGAATAGAATGTTCAGATATAGACCCTCTTATCTATGGACAATTGATCTTTGATAAGGTGGTTAAGCCAATTCACCTGGGACAGAGCAGCCTCTTCAATAAATGGTGCATAGAGAACTGGATATCCATATGCAAAAGAAAGAGGATCCATATCTCACATCCTATACAAAAATTAACTCAAAGTGGGTCAAAGACCTAAACATTAGAGCTAAGACCATAGAATTTTTAGAAGAAAATGTAGGGAAATATCTTATAAAACTTATAATAGTTGGCAGTTTCCTAGATCTTACACCCAAAGCATGAGCATTGAAGAAAGAAATAGGTAAAATATGAGCTCCTCAAAATTAAACACTTTGTACATCAAAGAACTTTGTCAAGAAAGTAAAAGGGCAGCCTATACAATGGGAGACAATATTTGGAAACCATGTATCAGATAAGGGTTTAGTATCCAAAATATATAAAGAGATTCTTCAACTCAACAAAAAGACAAACAACCCAATTAAAAAATGGACAAAAGATATGAGCAGACACTTCTCAGAAGAGGAAATAGAAATGACTAAAAGGCACATGAAAAGATGCTCAACTTCACTGGCTATTAGGGAAACGCAAATCAAAACCACAATAAGATATCACCTCACACCCACCAGAATAGCCATTATAAAAAAGTCAGAAAATGATAAGTGCTGGAGAGGATGCTGGAGAGAGGGGCACACTTATTCACTGTTGGTAGGAATGTAAAATGTTAGAACTGCTGTGGAAAGCAGTTTGGTGGTTCCTCAGGAAGCTAAGTATAGAATTGCCATATGATCCAGCAATCCCATTGCTAAGCATATATTCAGAGGACATGAGGGCAAGGACACAAATGGACATTTGCACACGTATGTTTATAGCAGCATTATTTACAATTGCCAAGAGATGGAAACAGCCAAAATATCCATCAACAGATGAGTGGCTAAACAAGCTGTGGTATATACACACGATGGAATATTACACAGCTGTAAGACGGAATAAAGTCATGAAGCATGCAGCAACTTGGATGGATCTTGAAGATGTTATGCTGAGTGAGATTAGCCAGAAACAAAAGGACAAATACTATATGGCCTCACTGATATGAACTAACATCAATGAGTGAACTTGGAGAATTTCAGTTAAGAACACAGGTTATCAGGAGATAGAAACAGGGTAGGGATATGGTAATTGGTGCTGAAGGGATACAAATTGTGCAACAAGACTGATTGTAAAAATTCAGAAATGGGTAGCATAAATACTACCTGATTGTAGCACAATAATGTAAGTGAAACTGAATGAAGCTGAATGTGAGAAGGATAGAGAGAAAAGGGCTTGGGGCATATATGACACCAGAAGGAAAGACAGATGAGAAAGACTGAGATGGTATAATTTTTAGGAATGCCTAGAGTGTACAATGATGGTGATTAAATGCACAAATTAAAAAATGTTTTAGCGTGAGGAAGAACAAAGGCATGTTAGTATTGCAGGGTGTGGAAAATAGATGGTCATTCATATTTTAAAACTTCAACTTCTGTGTGAGACTAAAGGGAGAAATGTTTATTTGGTGCAAAATTTATATTTTGACTAGTGCATTTCCTAATTTAACTTATATGGTCAGTTTAATTGAACACCATAAATACATGAAACCTTGAATAGGGCATGAGATTTTGTTGGTTTGTCTAGGTTACTGTGATGTCCTGATAAATCCCAGAGTGATTTGAACAGTGAATAAAGAAGTATTTGCAAATTCCCTTGTGGGAATAGGGAGAAAGGGAGAAATATTCACTTTCCCCATTTGGAGAATTCCTGATATTCTCACAAGCAATGGGGACAACCAAATCAATAGGCCAAACACTTGATCTTGGGGTTTGCCCCTATGAAACTTATCCCTGCAAAGGATAGGCTATGCTTACTTAAAATTAGGCATAAGAGTCACCCCCAAAGAACTTCTTTTGATGCTCAGATGTGACCTCTCTCTCTCTAAGCTGACATGGCTAGTGAACTCACTGCCCTGTCCTTCTATGTGGGATATGACCCCAGGGGTGTTAACCTCCTGGCAACATGGGACAGAAATCCTGGGATGAGCTGAGACTCAGATTCAAGGGATCGAGAAAACCTTCTCGACCAAAAGGGGGAAGAGAGAAATGAGACAAAATAAAGTTTCAGTGGCTGAGAGATTTCAGAGTCAAGAGATTATCCTGGAAGTTATTGTTATGCATTATACAGATATCCCTTTTAAGTTTATGGTGTACTGGAGTGGCTGGAGGGAAGTACCTGAAACCATAGAGCTGTGTTCCAGTAGCCATGTTTCTTGAAGATGATTGTATAATGATATAGCTTTTACAATGTGACTCTGTGATTGCGAAAACCTTGTGTCTGATGCTCCTTTTATCTACAGTATGGAGAGATGAGTAAAAAAATATGGATAAAAAACAAATAATAGGGGGAACAAAGGTTATGATAAATTGAGTAGATTGAAATACTAGTGGTCAATGAGGGGGGGTAAAGGATATGTTATGTATAAGTTTTTTTTAGAAATTTCTTTTGCTGGAGAGATGCAAATGTTCAAAAAAATGATCATGGTGATGAATACACAACTATGTGATGATATTGTGAGCCATTGATTAAATACTGTGTATAGGATGTCTGCATGTCAATAACGTCTGTATGCTTGTTTGTTAAGGTTTACAATAAAAATCCTAAAAAAAAATGTCACAAGGGAGAATTTCAAAATCTGCCTCAACCAGCCAGCTTCTCCTAGGGAATTAATTGAAAATCTTTATCAGAATTCTCAGCTTGGAGCCTTTCCTATGGTCTTGACCATCCCCACATCTGTGAGTCAATTCCTGTTAAAAATCTCATATTTACATAATATATATGTCTATATATCCCTTGTAATATCTGTTTCACTAGAGAATTCTGACTAATATTTCCTATACAAATTGCTTCTTAGTGTAACCAAATAGCTGATGAGGAAAACGTTATTTTTGTACATTTCTAGCTAATAAGTTTAGAAAGAATTATAGAATTTTACAACCCCTAATGAATTAATTAGTGGATCTAGACAGTGACCACCAATCTCTGCTAACATTATAAAAGGTGATATCAATAATTATTCTCCTCCTGATAAAAAAACACAGCAGTGCCTACGAAGTATTTTTGCCAAAATATGGAACTTGAATCTGAACTAGACATAACTACAAATCTGTAGGGAGATATAGAGGATAAAAATGTTAAATAACATCACAAGGATGTAATCACTAGCATCTAGACTTGGTCTTATGGTGAAGGTGTATGAGGGGATTCTACAGAAAAACAACCTGGTTTCTTTAATAAATAAATAGCAAGGATACATTAAAAAATGAAATTAAGAAAAAAATCCCTTTACAACAGCATCAAAAGGAACAAAGTATTTAGAAGTAAATTTAATGAAAAAGTGTGAAACTTATACTCCAAAAACTATAAAATGTTGTTGAAAGAAATTAACGGAGTCCTAAATAAACGGAAAGACATCTTGTGTTCACAGATAGGAGACTTCTTAGTAAGATGTCAATACTGTCCAAATTGATCTACAGCTTCAACACAACCCGTATCAATCCCAGCTGGCTTATTTGTAAAGATTGATTTTTGACAAGGGTACCAAAGCCATTCAATGGAGAAAGAATAGTCTATTCAACAAACAGTGCTAGGTAACTGGAGATCACACGTAAAATAATGAAATTGGACCCTTATATCATACCATATACAAAAATTAACTCAAAATGGATCAAAATACTAAACATTAAGAAGCAAAACTATAAAACTCTTAAAACATAGGGGTAAACCTTTCATGATATTAGGTTTGGCAAAGGCTTCTTAGATATGGCATCAAAAGCCTGAGCAACAAGAGAAAAAAAGATAAATTGGATTCTATCAAAATTAAAAACTTTTTAAAATCAGAGGACACTCTCAAGAAAGTGAAGACAATCTACAGAATGAGAGATTGTGTTGAATCTGTAGATCGCTTTGGGTAGTATTGTCATCTTATCATATTCAGTCTTCCAATGCATAAACATGGAATATCTTGCCATTTATTTAGGTCTTATTTAAAATATTGAAATAATTTTCCATGTTTAAGTCTTTGACATTCTTGGTCAAATTTATGGCCAGATATTTTATTCTTTTAGTTGTTATTGCAAACAGAATTGTAGACATTTCTGTTAATTTAATAAAAAATAAAATCAGAAATACAAGTTTCTCCTTTAAGGATGGGGTATAGCTTCTAAAAGTAGGTTGCTTATCTGAAAGAATATGGGTTAAAACGAAAATGTTCAAAGGTAAATACAGTGCTCAGCATCTCTGTGAAGAGGTCATTATTCACCAAGCTACTAATAATTTCTCTTAAAATATAAGCATTTTTCTAAGGCTGAAATAGTTAATATTTTACTTCTGAGAATGTTAACAGATCTGTGGCAAATGCTGCAAAATATTGTTCATATGAATGTGGAAATCATATTATTGTTTATGAAAATTAGTGCTTTATAAATTGTCAATTAATATAAAGCATACAAAGTAAGCTTACTAAACTTTTCTTAAAGAAAGCATTGTGTTCAAAGTCTACAAAGGTTAGTGTATTTTTATTGTAAAGTTAAAGTTAAGATTAAATTTCATCTTCCTTTTGCCTTAGAAATAAAATTTCATTTTGATGGTTTTCCCCAATATTACATATAGTATAATAGGTTGTTTGCTTAATTAATATCTTTGACAACTTTCTATTTTAGATCAATTGATATTTTCTAGAGCACGATGGGAAATTTTATGATGCCTGATGTGGGGACAGGAGTGGGGCTGTGACAGTTTGCACAGCATACAATCTCTCTTCAGCAAAACAGACCTCCAGATATCTGGGCTGCTCTCATACACCTTTTAAGTCTTCTTATCCTCAGATTAAACATTCCCATGTCCTTTAGCCAGTCTTCATGGGGACTTGGTTTTTACAAAATTCATTCTTCTTTTCTCTGTAAACACCCACAACTTGTCATCACCCCTCTAGAAGTAAGTTCTATACAGGAAACCAATACAAATATGCCTTGACTACATTATTTGTATTAACAGTCAATTCTGAAATGGCCACCTTTCTTACTCATTTGTTTCATTTCTAGCCCTTTCTCCCATTTGTCAGGGTCGTGTAAAATTTTTAATATGTATTTTAAGATGCTAGACTCCTCTCCTAATATGCTTTCACTTACAAGTTTAATGAGCATTTCCCTGATTCTATAAGTTAGGTCATAAATTCATTCATCTATTTAACAAATATTGAGTGTGTACACTGTGCCTGACTCTGCTCTAGTCCCCAAAAGGGTGATGTTGAGCACAAATACCTGTTCTCATGAGTTTGCAATCTAGTGGATAAAAATCTAAATGCACAATGCATAAAGCACATCAACAACATCTATAGTATCAATTATTGTAGACAGGAAGCTGGAAAAGTTGGGTCTTAGACAGCCAAGTGAGTGCTTTAGAGAAGAACCTCTGTTTAGATGGGAAGTGGTTGGATGGGCCTGTAATTCACTATGAAATTTGCGACTTGCTGAAAAAAAATAAGGTTTTAATCTCCCATCAAGGAAAATGTCCTCCAATCCTTTGGTACAATAATCCAAGCACTCAAATGTTCAGTTATTACTGTTGAAAATACTGTGTCTAGTTTCTGCACTATAGATGAAAATGCATGTACTTTGGCTTAAAGTACTGTAGATTTATAGTACATTAAGTCAGAGGCTGGGAGAGATGCTGATAGATTCATGGAAATTGTCAGCTAAATATATAAAGGGGAAGGACTTCTGGGGAGATGACTGAATAGAGTAACTCGAGATTAGCCCTGCTCCATGGAAAAGTTAGAGAAGGGACAGGAGGGTGACTGGGGTGGTGATTCGGGAGTGTGGTTGACCTGGGAGAGACTTCTGTACCACATGGGGCAGCCCTGGTTGCCAAGGCTGAGGAACTGAGAGGCAGAAAGCTGGAACCTGGTGTGAGGTGTGGAGCCCCGGAGCCTGGAGAAGTGCACGGACAGGAGCCTGGGACTGGGAAGTAAGCCAGTCCACATTCCTTGGGTGAGCTACTCTCATCAGCACAGACCCTTGACCGGCAACTCACCCCACACCACATGCACATGAACCACATCACCCACTCCCATTCCCCACATTCCAGGCACTCCCATCCCACCACCCACCAGTACATGAACCTGCACCACACCGCCACTCCAAATGCAGCCCAACCCATGTCTCCTGCACCCCTCCAGAGCACTACCTCACCCTCCCTGTTCACTGCAGGCTGTTGCCAACACATAAAGGCCACTGGCACTAACTTCCATACCTAGGCTACCCCTGTCCTCCACCTGTAGTATTGTACAGCTTCACTCTGCACCGCCTGAGCTCTGTGCATCCATTTACGGCACTCCCAGGCCCACGCATGCATGTGGGCCCCCAATCACATCATTCAGCTCTGGGAACTGCACTTTACAGCAGTCCTAGAACCACACATGTGCACGGCCCTCAGCCTCACTTTCCAGCTCTGAGAAAGGGCTGACCTGTGCAGCTGGAACACATCTGCCCCCAATCCATGAAGGCATAATGCTGACCTGCTGCCACAGCTCTAAGCATGCACACAAAGGGCCTCATGCCTTAGAACAGCACACAGCAGGTTACAAACCCCAGAATGGTATGCCCACACAGCTATATCATCCCTGACTGCTGGGCGCCCACATTCACAAGCATCAGTGTAACATCCCCAAACTGCGCCCATACCTGCCCTGAAACAAACCTGCACTCAGTGCCCCACCCTGTGCCCTGCTCCCTGCTGTACAACCATCCTGCAAACAAAAGGCCTTTAGACTACTGAAAGAACTCAACTCTCAAAGTAAATCAATCAAGATATTTACATGCCATGAAGTCAGCAGAAGATCACTAAGAATATCACAATACAGACAGGTATAGCCCTGCCTAATAATCAAATTAAAACATCAGAGGAGACACAGATGTTGGAACAACTTATCAAAGATGTTCATACAACTCTACTTAATAAAATAAGTGGGATAGCGAATGACATAAAGGAGATCAAGAAGAGAGTACAAGAGCATAAAGACGGATTTGGAAGAATAAATATAAAAATGGATATCACAGAGATTAAAGACTCTGTTGACCAAATAAAAAACATATTAGAGGCACACAACACCAAATTTGAGGAGACAGAAAAAAAGAATAAGTGATATAGAGGACAGGATAATTGACTTCAAAGAATAAAAACAGCAAATGGCAAAAAAAAGATGGGAAAAATTGAATGGGAACTCAGGGAAAAGACAGACAAAACAAAGCGCACAAGTATAAGAATCATTGGTGTCCCAGAAGGAGAAGAGAGGAGGTTAGGAAGAGTAGTTGAGGATATAATGGGGGCAACTTCCCAACCCTCATAAAGGACATAAATATACAAGTCAAAGAAGCCCAACAAACTCCAAAAAGAATAAATCCAAATAGGCCTTCCCCAACGCACGTCTGTCAAATGTTGAAGAGAAGCAGAAAACCCTGAAAGCAGCAAGAGAAAAAACAATCTACTACATACAAGGGAAACCAAATAAGACTGAGTTCAAACTACTCAACTTGCACCCTGGAGGTGAGAAGGCAGTTGTATGACATATTCAAGATCCTGAAAAAGAAAGACTTCCAGCCAAGAACTCTGTACCCAGCCAAATTGTCCTTTAAAATTGAGGGAGAGATTAAAGTTTTCACAGACAAAGAAGTCCTGAAAGAATTTGTCAACAAGAGACAGGTCCTACAAGAAATACTTAAAGGAGTTCTGCTGGCTGAAAAAAAAAGACAGAAGAGGGAGGTCTGGAGGAGAGCACAGAATTGAAGAGTACCACTAAGGGTAATTTAAAGAATACAAAGAGAAAGAGGGAAAAGAATATATAGATCTTACAAATAAAGTTAAAAAGATAAGATGGTGGAATCAAGAAATGCATTTTCAGTAATAACTTTGTTAACAGACTAAACATTCTATGGGAGGGGACAGATAGTAGTGAAGGTGGTTCTCTAGTGGGTCTGTAAATAATATTACAAAATTGAAGATGAACAAGATATCCACTGGATAACAGTAGAAATATGAATTCTCACAAGAATAACTTCAAAGATATGATTCTTGTATAAAGAGTGTTTAAGTCCAGAGTACAGGGTGAAGACTGCTATTGCATGATATGGACTTTGTTCAGAAGGAAACCATCAGCACTACCACAGCAACAGCAAAGGTAAATAATGGGGGAAGGGACTAGAGTTAAGAAGAGGTTTAGATTTTCTGTTTGGTGAGGGTGTGTTTACTGGTTTTCTTTCTCTTGGGAACAATGAAATTACGTAAAATTGAGAATGTTGATGGACTGTGGACTTTGGGCCCTCTACATGATGCCTGATGAATGCAGGTGGCTGAAGGATGCAGTGATGGAGTAGCAGATTAGTGAACGATGGTGTATACTTATGAATGAAGGTTGTGCTGCTACAAAAAAGGAACAAAGTTGTGAGGCATGCAATGATGTGAATGAACACGTGGGACATTATTTGGTGAGACAAAATAAGCCAGAAACAAAAGAATAAGGATAATATGGTCACCTCTAGAAAATGCTTATGAGAAAACAGTGGCCTTGATTGTAAGCTTTTAGAGCAGACACATTAAGATGAGAGTGTTGATTATTATTTCTGGATTTTGAGAGGCTGTTTTATATATGTAACCTGAGATTTAGAGATAAAAACGAAGTCGAACAGGTTGGGGTTAAAGTAAATCAGATCATAGAGGTAAAGAGGACAGTGCCTATATTTTAGGACCACACATACTCTTTGAGAACAATGCAAGAAAGGTTTATTTGGCCTGGAACTGAAATTTTCTGTAGTGTATAACCTAATTCAACCTATCTGTATAGCTCATTTGAACAATTGAAACACAGGGAGCACAGAATAAGAAAGAGGTCCTTTAATCCTGTATAGATCCTTGTAATGCCTGGATACATCCTAGAGTATATTAAGCAAATAATCAAAAAGTATTGGCAAAGTCCCTTGAGGAATGGGAGAAAAATATGGAACTATTAAACCTTACCATCAGGGAATCCCCTGATAATGTGTCAAACTTTAGGGACACCCAAATCAATAGGCCATGACTTCGATCATGAGGCTTACTCTTGTGAAGCTTATGTAGATAGCAGAGAAGTTTAGACTCCCTATAGGCATGCCTAAGAGTTACTTCGGGAGGACCTCTGTTGTTATTCAGATGTGACCTCAGTCTCTCTAAGCCCAAGTCTGCAAGTGAAATCGTTGCTCTCCCCTCTACATGGGACATGACATCCAGGGGTGGAAGTCTCCCTGGCGATGTGGGAGAGGACTCCCAGGGATGAATCCAGATCTGGCACTGTGGGATCAATAATTATATCCTGACCAAATGGGGGAAAAGTGCAATTAATAAAGTATCAGTGGCAGAGAGAGTTCAAATAGAGTTGAGAGGCTACTCTGGGAGTTGCTATTAACCAAGCTTCAGTTAGACCTTGCTATCTATCATAACCTGCCAACCCCCAACCAGGACCATTCCAGCCAATCATAAAGAACACCTAGGGCAATTCATAAGAAATGTTACTAATTTTTGCACATTAATTTTATATCCTGCTACCTTGCTGAATTTATTTATTAACTCAAGTAACTTTGCTGTAGATTTCTCAGGATCTTCCAAGTATAGTATCATATCACCTGCAAATAATGAGAGTTTTCCTTCTTCCTTTCCAATTTGGATACCTTTTATTTCTTTGTCCTGCCTGACTGCTCTAGCTAGAACTTCTAGCACAATGTTGAATAATAGTGGTGACAGTAGGCATCCTTGTCTTGTACTTGATCTTAGCGGGAAGGCTTTCAGTCTCTCTCCATTGAGTACGATGCTGGCTATCGGTTTTTCATATTGAGGTGGTTACCTTTGATTCTTATCTTTTGAAGTGTTTTTTTTTTCAGAAAAGGATACTGAATTTTGTTGAATGCTTTTTCAGCATCAATCGAGATGATCATGTGATTTTTCCCTTTTGATTTGTAATGTGCTATATTACATTAATTGATTTTCTTGTATTGGACCATACTTGCATTGCTGGTATAAACCTCACTTAGTCATGGTGTATAATTCTTTTAATATGTTGTTGGATTCAATTTGCTAATATTTTATTAAGAATTTTTGCATCTATGTTCATTAGGGAGATTGGCCTGTAGTTTTCCTTTCTTATAGCATCCTTGCCCTGTTTTGGTATTAAAATGACATTAACTTCATAAAATGAGTTAGGTAGAGTTCCTATTCCCTCAATTTTTTGAAAAAGTTTGAGCAGGATTGGTGTTAGTTCTTTTTGGAATGTTTAATAAAATTCCCCTGTAAAGCCATCTGGCCCTGGGCTTTTCTTTATAGGAAGATTTTTGATGACTGATTGAATCTCTTTAGTTATGATTGGTTTTTTGAGACCCTCTATTTCTTCCTGAGTCAGTGTAGCTTGTTTGTGTGTCTCCAGGAATTTGTGCATTTCATCTAATTTGTCTAGTTTGTTAGCATATGGTTGTTCATAGTATTCCTCTTATGATTTCTTTTATTTCTTCATGGTCTGTGGTAATGCATCCCTTCTCATTTCTGATTTTGTTTATTTGCATCTTCTCTCTTTTTTCCTTTGTCAGTCTTGCTAGTGGTCCATCAACTTTATGGATTTTCTCAAAGAACCAACTTTTGGTTTTATTGATTCTTTCTATTGTTCTTTTGTTCTCCCATTCATTTATCTATGCTTTAATCTTTGTTATTTCTCTTCTTCTATTTGATTTGGGGTTAGTTTGCTGTTCTTTCTCAAGTTCCACCAGGTGTGCTGTTAAGTCCTTGATTTTTGCTCTTTCTTGTTTTTTAATATAGGCATTTATGGCAATAAATTTCCCTCTCAGCACAGCTCTTGCTATGTCCTATAAGTTCTGATAAGTTGTATTTTCATTTTCGTTCATCTCCAGATAGCTACTGATTTCTCTAGCAATTTTTTCTTTGACCTGCTGGTTGTTTAAGATTGTGTTATTTAATCTCCATTTATTTGTGAATGTTCTCCTCTTTGGTGGTTATTGAGATCCAGCTTCATCCCATTGTGTTCAGATGTGCTTTGAATAATTTCAATGTTTTTAAATTTATAGGGACCTACTTTGTGTCCCAGCATATGATCTATACTGGAGAATGTTCCATGAGCCCTAGAAAAGAATGTTTAACCTTTTGCTTTAAGATACATCTAATACATTTATCAAGTTATTTAATTTCTCTATTTCCTTGTTGATCTTCTGTCTGGTTGTTCTATCTATAGAGCAGAGTGGTGTATTGAAGTCTCCTACTATTATTGTTGAAACATCTATCGCTCCTTTCAGTTTTGCCAATGTCTGTCTCATGTACTTCGGAGCTCCTTGAATGGGAGCATAAACATTTATGATTGTTATGTCTTCATGATGAATTGCCACTTTAATTAGATTATAATGTCCTTCTTTGTCTCTTATGATGTCTTTACACTTGAAGTCTATTTTGTCAGATATTAGCATAGCTACTCCTGCTTTCTTTTGGTTATAACTTGCGTGGAAAATCTTTTTACATCCTTTCACTCTCAATCTATTTGTATCCTTGTGTCTAAGATGAGTCTCTTGCAAGCAGCATATGGCTGGATTGTGTTTTTTAATCCATTCTGCCAATCTATGTCTCTTAATTGATAAGTTTATTTCATTAGCAAAGTTATTACTGAAAAGGCGTTTCTTGATTCCACCGTCTTATCATTTTTATTTTATTTGTCAGATCTATATATTCTTTTCCCTCTTTCTCTTTTCATCTTTTAAGTTACCCTTACTAGTACTCTTCAATTTTGTGTCCTCCTCCAGACCTCCCTCTCCTGACTTTTTTTTTTTTTTCAACTGTAATAACTTCTTTTAGTGTTTCTTGTAGGGCTGGTCTCCTGTTAATATTTTCTTTCAGGATTTGTTTATCTGTGAAAATTAAAACTCTCCCTCACTTTTGATGAGCAGTTTGGCTGGGTTCAGAATTCTTGGCTGGAAGTTTTTGAGTTTCAGGATTTTAAGTATATCATAACACCACCTTCTCACCTCCATGGTGCCAATTTTGTAGTCTGAACTCACTCTTACGTTGTTTCCCTTGCATATAGTAGTTTGTTTTTCTGTTGCCTTTTTCAGAATTTTCTCCTTCTCTTCAACATTTGACAGAACGATTAGTATGCATCTTGGGGAAAGCCCATTTGGATTTATGCTATTTGGAGTTCATTGGGCTTCTTTGACTTGTATATTTATGTCCTTTATAAGGGTTGGGAAGTTTCCCTCCGTTATATCCTCAGCTAATCTTTCTAGCCCTTTACTCTTTTCTTCTCCTTCTGGACACCAATGTTTCCTATATTTGTGTGCTTTGTTTTGTCTATCATTTCCATGAGATCCCATTCAAATTTTTCCAGCTTTTTTGCCATTTGCTGTTTTGAGTGTTTGAAGTAAATTATCCTGTCCTCTATATCACTTATTCTTTCTTCTTTCTCTTCAAATCTGCTATTGTGTGCCTCTAGTATGTTTTTTATTTGGGCAACAGAGTCTTTAATCTCCATGATAATCTGCTATTTTTCTATTTATCCTTTCAAATTTCTTTTTATGCTCTTCTACTGTTTTCTTGATCTCCTTTATGTCATTAGCCATCCCACTTATTTCATTAAGTAGAGTTATATGAACATCTTTGATTAGTTGTCCCAACATTTGTGTCTCCTCTGGTGTTTTAGTTTGATCATTAGGCAAGGCTACATCTGTCTGCATTGTGATATGCTTAGTGATCTTCTGTTGTGTTTTTTTGCATGTAAATATATTGATTGATTGATTTTGGGAGTTGGTTTTCTTCAGTAGTCTAAAGTCTTGTATATCTGGGATGGATATGTAGCAGGATGCCGGGTACAGGGTGGGGTACAACAGTGTGGTGATGCATTGCAGCAAAGGTATAGGTGCAGCTTGGGGAATGTACAGTGATGCTTGTGAACGTGTGGGTGCACAGGTCCAAGGGGCATAACCCTAGGGTGCACTGATCTAGGGTGTGGGTCCATTTTTGTGCATGTCCAGAACTATGGCAGCAGGTTAACATTATGCCTTCATGGGCTGTGGGTGGATGTGACCCAGATAAGCAGGTCAGTGCTTTCTCAGAGCTGGGAGGTGTGACTGAGAGCCAAGCACATGCATGGGTCTAGGAGTGCATAAAATGATGTTCCCTGAGCTGAAGGACATGATTGGGGGCCACACACATGTATGCATCTAGGAGGCTGTAGGTTTCTGGAAAGTTCCTGTAGTGCATGTAAACTTTGTAGAGGCTTATGTATTGCTCTAAGTATTACTTAGGATTGGCTGGAATGGTTTTGATTGAGATTTGGTAAGTTATGATAGCAATGTCTAATTAAAGTTTGCATACAAGCACTTCCAGAGTAGCCTCTCAACTCTATTTGAACTCTCTCAGACAATGATACCTTATTTCTTACACTTCTTTTCCCCCTATTGATCAGAATGGCATAGTTGATCCCATGGTACTAAGGCCAGGCTCTACCCTGGGAGTCATCTTACATCCAGGGAAACTTTCACCCCTGGATGCCAGGTCCCACATAGCGGGGAGGGAAATGATTTCACTTGCATGGTTGGGCTCAGAGTGAGGCAACATCTGAGCAACAAAAGAGGTCCTCTAGAGGTGACACTTAGGCACACCTATAGGTAGACTAAGCTTTTCCACTACATACATAAGCTTCACAACAGCAAGATTCAAGATCAAGGGCTTGGTTTATTGATTTGGGTGTCCCTAATGTTTGACACAGTATCATGTGTGTTCATGGTGGTAAAGTTTAATAGTTCCATATTTTTTTCTCCCATCTCTTAAGGAACATTGCCAATACTTTTTGATTATCTGCTTAATATATTCAGGGGTATATCCAGGCATTACATTAACCTGTACAGGATTAATGGCCTTCCCTTTTTATTGTGGGCTCTCTGTGTTTCAATTGTTTAAATGAACTCTCCAGACAGGTTGAGTTAAATTATGTGCTACAGAAAATTTAGTTTCTGGAGAAAATAACCCTTTTTTTCTTTGGTCTTAAAGAGTAGTTGAGGTTCTAAAATGCACACAATGTCTTCCTTACTCCTGTTGTTCTGAATTACCTTAATCCTGACCTGATCAATTTCATTTTAATCTCTGAATACCAGGTTATACATATATAAAACAGCCTCTAAAAATCTAGAAATAATAATTACCACTCATAACAAAATGTGGCTGCTATAAGAGCTTACAATGTACACCCATGATTTCTTGTAAGCATTTCTATATGTGACTATACAATAAGTGTTTTTTTTGTTTCTGGCTTATTTTGCCTCACCAAATGTCTGACTGATTCATTCACAATGTTGCATGTCTCACAACTTTGTTCCTTTTTGTAGCAGCACAAAATTCAATCATATGAATACACCATCGTTCACCAATCCACTTCTCAGTCAGTGTGTCCTTCAGCCACCCGCATTCACTAGGCATCATGTATAATGTCCAAAGTCCACAGCCCATCAACACTCTCAATTTCAGATAATTTCATTGTTCCCAAGAGAAACATAACCAATAAACACACCCTTACCAAATAGGAAATCTAAACCTCCCTTAACTCTTGTTCCTCTAATATTTAACCCTGGTGTTGCTGTGGTGCTACTACTGATGTTTTCCTGTTGAACATATCTCATAGCATGCAATAGCAGTTTCCCCTTGTACCCTGGAAAAACCCTCTTTGTACATGAATCATACCTTTGAAGTCGTTCTTGAGAGAACTTATTTATATTTCTAGTGTTTATCAATGAACACTATATATTGGTCTATACAACCCCTTTCAATCATGTTTACCTTCAATATGGTAATATTACTTATAGACCCACTAGTGAACCACCTTCATGTCTATCTATTCCCATACATCTGGTTTCAAGCTCATTAGCTAATGGTACACCCATCTCTAGCTTCTATGTATCTCTATATCCCCTATAATCTGTATTATAAGCCTCTGATATTACCTTTACCATGGTCATAAAAGTGGACTCATACAGAATCTATCCTTTTGCGTCTGGCTTACTTCACTCAGCATTATACCAACAAGGCTCATCCATGCTGTCATGGACGTCATTTCATCTTATTGCTGCATAATATTCCATTGTATGTATAATCCACATTTTGTTAATCCACTCATCTGTTGATGGGCACTTGGATTGTTTCCCTCATTTGGCCATTGTGAATAATGCTGCTAAGAACATCGGTGTGCAAATGTCTGTGTCACTGCTTTCTGGGTTCTGGGTATATACTGAGTAGTGGTATCACTACTGGGTCATAAGGCAAACTGATATTTAGTTTTCTGAGGAAAACTGTCTTCCAAGTGGCTGCACCATTATACATTCCCACCAGCAGTGCTTGAGTGTCCCAGTTTCTCCAAATCCTCTCCAACATTTATAGTTTCCTGTTTTTTTAATAGCAGCCATTCTTATAGGTGTGAGGTGGTATCTCATTGTAGTCTTGATCTGCATTTCCCTTATAGCCAATGAAAATGAGCAACCCATGTATTTTTGAGCCACCTGTGCTTGCTATTCAGAAAAATGCCTATTCATATCTTTAACCCATTTTATAATTGGATTGTTTCTTTTTTCGTTGTTGAGGTATATCATTTCTTTACATATACAAGATATTAAACCTTTGTCTAATGTGTGATTTCCAAATATTTTCTCCCATTGAGTTGGCTGCCTCTCCACCTTTTTGACAAAGTCTTTTGAGGTGCAAAAGCATATGATTTTGAGGAGTTCCCAGTTTTCTATTTTTTCTTTTGTTGCTTTTGCTTTGGGTGTAAAGTTTAGGAAAGTGCCTCCTATTACTGGGTTTGAAGATGTTTCCCTACATTTTCTTCTAGGAGCTTCATGGTACTGGTTCTTATGTTTAGTTGCTTAATCCACTTTGTGTTAATTTTTGTATAGGGTGTGAGGTGAGGGTCCTCTTTCATTCTTTTGGCTATTGATATTGAGTTCTTCCATGCCCATTTATTGAAAAGACTATTTTTTCCCATTTCAGTGAATTTGGGGGCCTTGTTGAAGATCAGTTGACCTTAGATTTGGTGATTTATTTCTGTGCTATTTGATTCCATTGGTCAATACTTCTATCTTCCTGTCAGTACCATGCTATTTTGACCACTGTGGCTCTATTATAAGTTTTAAAATCGGGGAGCATTAATCCTCCCACTTAATTCTTCTTTTTCAGGATGTTTTTAGCTATTCAGGGTCTCTTTCCCTTCCAGATGAATTTGGTAGCTAGCTTTTCCAAGTCCTCAATGTAGGTTGTTGGAATTTTGATTCAGACTGTGTTGAATCTGTAGAACAATTTGGATAGAATTAACTTTTAACCACATTTAACCCTCCTACCCATGAGCATGAAATGTCTTTCCACCTATTTAGATCTTCTTTGATTTCTTTTAGCAATGTTATGTAGTTCTCTGTGTACAAGTCCTTTACTTCCCTAGTTAAGTTCTTTCCTTAATACTTGATTCTTTTAGTTGCTATTTTGAATGAAATTTTTTTCCTTAATTGACTCCTCACTCAGGTCATTTCTTGTGTATAGAAATCTTACTGATTTTTGCACATTAATTTTACAACCTGCCACTGTGATGATTTCATTTATTAGTTCAAGTAACTTTGGTGTAGATTTTTCAGGATTTTCCAAGTATAGTATCATGTCACCTGCAAATAATGAAAGTTTTACTTCTTCCTTTCCATTTTGGATGCTTTTTATTTATTTTTCCTGCCTTATTGTACTCACTAGAACTTCTAGTGAAATGTTGAATAATAGTGGTGACAGAGTGCCTCCTTATCTCATTCCCAATCTTAGGGTAAAGCTTTCAGTCTCTCTCCACTGAGTATGATGCTGCTATCTGTTTTTCATATATGCCCTTTATCACATCGAGGAAGTTACTTTTGATTCTTATTTTTGATGTGTTTTTTTTGTTCAGAAAAAGATGTTGAATTTTGTTGAATGCTTTTTCAGCATCAATTGAGATGATCATGTGATTTTCCCTTTCGATTTTTTAATGTGCTGTATTGCATTAATTGATTTTCTTACGTTGAACCATCCTTGCATTCCTGGTATAAACCCCACTTGGTCATGGTGTTTAAGTCTTTTAATGTGCTGCTAGATTCGATTTGCTAATATTTTGTTGAGAATTTTTGCATCTATGTTCATTAAAGAGATTGGTCTGTAGTTTTCCTTTCTTGTAGCATCTTTATCTGGTTTTAGTGTTAAAGTGATGTTAGCTTCATAAAACAAATTTGGTATTGTTCCTTTTCCCTCATTTTTTTGGGGAAAAGTTTGAGCACGATTGCTGTTAGTTCTTCTTGGAATGTTTGATAAAATTCCCCTGTGAAGTCATCTGGCCATGGGATTTTCTTTGTTGGAAGATTTTTGATAACTGTTTGAAACTTTTTACTTGTGATTGGTTTGTTGAGATCTTCTATTTCTTCTTGAGTCACTGTAGCTTGCTTGTGGGTTTCCAGGAATTTGTCCGTTTCATCTAATTTGTCTAGTTTGTTAGCATATAGTTGTTCATAGTATATTTTTATGTTATTTAAAAAATTTCTTCATGGTCTATGGTAAATGTGCTGGTTTGAAAGGAAGTGTGCCCCCTAACAAAAGCCATGTTTTAATATAAATCCCATTTCATAAAGGTAGAATAATCTCTATTCAATACTGTATGTTTGAAACTGTGATTGGATCATCTCCCTGGTTGATGTGATTTAGTTAAGAATGGTTGTTAAACTGGATTAAGGGATGACATGTCTCCACCCATTTGAGTGGGTCTTGATTAGTTTCTGAAGTCCTATAAAAGAGGAACCATTTTGGAGAAAGAGATTCAGAGAGAGTGACACTACGAGGCAGAGAGTCCACCAGCCAGCGACCTTTGGAGATAAAGAAGGAAGATGCTTCCCAGGGAGCTTCTTGAAACCAGAAGCCAGGAGAGAAACCTAGCAGATGATGCTGTGTCCGCCATGTGCCCTTCTAGCTGAGAGAGAAACCCTGAACTTCATTGGCCTTCTTGAACCAAGGTATCTTTCCCTGGATGTCTTTGATTGGACATTTTTATAGACTTGTTTTAATTGGGACATTTTCTCGGCCTTAGAACTGTAAACTAGCAACTCATTAAATTCCCCCTTTTAAAAGCCATTCCATTTCTGGTATATTGCATTCCGGCAGCTAGCAAACTAGAACAGTAATGAACCCCCTCTCACTTCTGATTTTGTTTATTTGCATCATCTCTCTTTTTTTTTCTTTGTCAGTCTTGCTTGTGGTTCACTAATTTCATTGATTTTTCTCAAAGAAACACCTTTAGTTTTATTGATTCTTTCTATAGTTCTTTTTTCTCCCATTCATTTAACTTTTTAATCTTTCTTATTTCTATTCTTCTATTTGCTTTTTAATTAGTTTGCTGTTCTTTCTCAAGTTCCTACAGGTAAGCAGTTAAGTCCTCAATTTTTGCTCTTTCTTCTTTTTTAATATAGGCATTTAGGGCAATATATTTCCCTCTCAACCAAGCCTTTGCCACATCCCATACGTTTTGAGATTTTGTATTCTCATTTTTATTCATCTCCATGTAGCTACTAATTCTTCTAGCAATTTCTTCTTTGACCCACTCATTGTTTAAGTGTGTAGTATTTAATTTCCATATATTTGTGAAAGTTCTTCTTCTTTGGTGGTTATTGATTTCCATCTTCACTTCATTGTGATCAGAGAAAGTGATTTGAATAATTTCAATGGTTTAAATTTACAAAGACCTGTTTATGCAGCAGCATATGATCTATCCTGGAGAATGTTCCATGAGCACTAGAGAAGAAAGTACATCCTGCTGTTTTGGGGTGTAACAACCTATATATGTCTGTTAGGTTCAATTCATTTATCAAATTGTTTAAGTTCTCTATTTCCTTGCTGATATTCTGTCTGGTTGTTCTATGTATAGAGGAAAGTGGTGCATTGAAGTCTCCTACTATTATTGTTGAAACAACCATCACTCCCTTTAGTTTTGCCAATGTCTGTCTCATGTGCTTTGGGGCTCCTTGATTGGGAGCATAAACATTCATGATCGTTATTTCTTCTTGGTTAATTGTCTCTTTTACTAATATATGGTGACCTTCTTTGTCTCATAATGTTTTTATATTTAAAATCAATTTTGTCTGATATTTGTATAGCTACTCCTGCTTTCATTTGATTACAGTTTGCATGGAACATCTTCCATACTTTCATTTTCAATCTATTTGTTTCCTTTTGTCTAAGATGAGTCACTTTTCAGCAGCATATAGATGGATTATATTTCTTAATCCATTCTATTACTCTGTATCTCTTAATTTTAAGGCTTACTCTATTAACTTTTAAAGTTATTTATGTAAAGCACATTTCTTGAATTTGCCATCTTATCCCTTGGGTTTTATTTGTCAGATCTATATGTTCTTTTCCCTCTTTCTCTTTTTATCCTTTAGGTTATCCTTACTGGTACTCTTGAATTCTGTACCCTTCTCCAGACCTCCTTCTCCTGTCTTTTTTTTTTTTTTCAACTGGCAGAACTCCCTTTAGTATTTCTTGTCGAGCTGATCCCTTTTTTTTTTTTTAATTTTCATATGGGCAGGAGGCACCAGGGATCGAACTCCAGACCTCCAGTCGGAGGCAAGTCGGAGCTCTGCCTGCTGAGCCACGGCAGCCACCCATGAGCTGATCTCTTAATGACATATTCTCTCAGCCTTTGTTCATTCTCAGAAAATTTTAATCTCTCCCTCAGTTTTGAAGGACAATTTGGCTAGGTACAGATTTCTTGGCTGGAAGTCTTTCTCTTTCAGTGTCTTAAATATATCATCCACTGCCTTCTTGCCTCCATAGTGCCAGCTGAATAGCCCAAAACTCAGTATTATGTGGTTTCCCTTGGATTTAGTAGATTGTCTTTCCCTTGCCGCTTTCAGGGTTTTCTGCTTCTCTGCAACATTCGACAGACTGATTAGTATGTCTCTTGGAGTAAGCCTATTTGGAATTCTTTGGGCTTATTTGATTTGCATATTTATGTCTTTTATAAAGGTTGGGAAGTTTATCTCCATTATATTCTCCTCTAATCTTCCTAGCTCTTTATTCTTCTCTTTTCCTTCTGGGACACAGATGATACTTATATTTGTCTTCTTTGTTTTGTCCATCATTTCCCTGAGATCCAATTCAAAGTTTTTCATCTTTTTTGTCATTTGCTCTTTTGTGTGTTCAAAATCAGTTGCCCTGCTCTTTAGTTCACTTTTTCTCTCTTCTACCTCTTCAAATCTGCTGCTGTGTGTCTCTAGTATATTTTTGATTTGGTACAGCATCTTTAATATCTGTGATATCTTCCATTTTTCTACTCAATCTCTCAAATTCCTCTTTATGCTCTTCTAGTGTCTTCTTTTTCTCCTTTATGTCATTAGCCATCCCAATGATTTCATTTAGTAAAGTTATATGAACATCTTTGATTAGTTGTTCCAAAATCTGTGTCTCCTCTGGTGTTTTAATTTGGTCATTAAGCTGGGTTGTATCTGTCTGCATGCTCATATGGTTAGTGATCGTCTGCTGATTTTGTGGCAAGTAAATATTTTGATAGTGTTACTTTGGATGTTGATCTCCTTCAATAGTCAAAAGCTTTGTATTTGTGTGGGTATGGAGCAGGATGTGGGGTGTGGGGAGGGGCATAACAATGTGGTGATGGGTTGAGGTGCAGGTATATAGGGTTCGGGGACACTACGCTCATGCCGGTGAGCATAGGAGGTGGGTAACGGGGCTGTGGACATGCAGTGTGGGGACTGTGGGGGTGAGGTGTAGTTCAGGCTGATCTTGGCACATAGGAGCAGGGGGCGGCATGGGGGACAGAGAAGTAGTGTATGGCAGGAGGTGGATGGGGGGCTGAGCCAATGTGCTGGGGCTGCTATGTGGGCAGGATACAGATGGGTGTGTGAAGCGTGTGGATCTTGGGTGTCAGGGTGTGGGGTACATGACATAGAAGTTGGGGCTCAAGGAAGTTGGGGCATGGGTGTGTCCTTGTGCAGAGCGATGTGTCCGGGGGGGGGGCGGGATGCAGATGCATGAATATGTAGGGTTGGGACACAGGTCATGGAAGTTGTGAAAAGTGTGTCAGTAGTGGGTGATGACGGGTGGGCGGGGCCTGGGCATGGGTCCACTGGTGCAGGGGTGGGTTCGGGTAAGGGTTCCTGCTTGTGCAGGGCAGAGGCTATGTGGCACAGATGTGCCTGAGAGCATCTGCCAGGTATGGAAGAAGTCCACTTATGCTGTAGGGTGGGGCAAGGGTGTGCACGTGTGTGAGGGAAGGAACAGTGGTGTGCAGGTCAAGAGGTCTATGAACAGATATGTGGGTGCCCAGCAAGGAGGATGTGGCTGTGCCAATGCATGGATCTGGTGGGCAGGGCCCTGGTGTCCTAGGCCTGAGTGTGGGTCTCTGGTGTGCACATGAATGGAGCTCAGGGGCAGAGGGGTGGGACTGTGCCTGAATGGGCTGGGGGTGGGTGTGGCTCAGATGCACAGGTCAGCAGTTGCCTAGAGCTGAGGGGCATGGCATGAATAGGCACATGCACGTGCATGTGTCTGGGGGTTCAATACTGATTTGTGCATGCGCAGAGCTCAGGAGGGGTTGAGTGATTCTATGGGCTCGGTGCGGGTATGGCCCAGGTATGAAGGTGAATGCCTGCAGCCTGGATGCACAAATGACTGCCTGAAGGGAGCAGGAAGGGGGAGGAGGCATTTGAGGGTCTGGGCTCAGGTACGCATGCCTCTAGAGGGGTGGGACATGTGTTAGTTAGATTTAGTTGTCAACTTGGCCAGGTGAGCATACCTAGTCTTGTTGCTGCGGACATAAGCCAATGGTACGTGAACCTCATCTGTTGCTAATTACATCTGCAGTCAGCTAGGAGGCGTGTCTGCTGCAATGAGTGACGTTTGACTTAATTGGCTGGTGCTTAAATGAGAGATCGCAATGTAGCACAGCCTAAGCAGCTCGGCATTCCTCATCTCAGCACTTGCAGCTCAGCCCAGGCCTTTGGAGATGCAGAAAGAAGTCACCCCGGGGAAAGATGTTGGAACCCAGGGGCCTGGAGAGAAGACCAGCAGATACCATCCTGTGCCTTCCACGTAAGAAAGAACCTCAGTGGAAAGTTAGCTGCCTTTCCTCTGAAGAACTAACAAAATAAATCCCCTTTTATTAAAAGCCAATCCATCTCTGGTGTGTTGCATTCTGGCGGCTAGCAAACTAGAACAGGATGAGATTGTGCGTTTGTGCGGGAGAGGTGGGTTGTGGTGTGACAAAGATGCAGGAGACTTGATCTCTGCCCTCAACAAGTTCAGGTCTTCAAATTTCAAACTAAGTCAGATGGCCTTCAAGACACTTAATTTTTAAAAAACTGACAGTTAAAAATTGGGAGAGTTCACATTTTAAAAGTCTAGATTAAGGAATTATCTTTCAAAAAATCAAAAGATCTAGATTTATTGGACCAGTGTTCCCTTGCGGCAATAATTTTCTGGAAGTGAGGAGTTTTTGTCTTCCTTTACAGGCTTTTATTAGCCAGTTCAACATATTTACCTACCGGTTCTTTTCACTCACTCCTGCTATCTACCTAAGTCTTACTGAAGCATTTAAATTTGGGAACTCTGGGAAGTTCTAAGGCTACCAATCGTTATTTGCCTGAACTGTGTCTGTAAATATGTGGTAACAGTAAGCTGTGTAAATGCCATTTCTCCTCCAAGTAGGTACAAATTCACTTCAAGGGCTTTTATTTTTTACCTATGAAGAAAACTTAAGGTTACCAGCTTTTACTTGAGTCATATTTTTCCCAAGTAAGTGAATGGAATATAGTTTAGTATAGGTAATTTATGGGAGATGGGATATAAGTTAAAACAGCTATGGCTATGGTCCTGACTCTCTTTTCTGGTTTCTGAAGGACTGTAAACTGTAGTAGAGGACAGCTGGCAACAAGGAAACCTGGGGAAGTTGGAGAAAAAGAGACCAAAGAAGAGGCCTAGCCTGGGTTGGGAACTAACTTATACTCAAAGAATAGAACAGGTGAGATCATAGAATGTCCATCTGTTTTGATGAGAGATCAGAATCAGCCCGACTGTAATCTCCTTCCAGCATGGATAGAGCATGAACAAAGTACGAGTTTGTGTAAGCAAATAATAAGCAGGCCTTGCCTTTAGGGCTCACCTGCCCAGAATTCCCTCATTTCATGCTAAATCCACTATATTCACATGCACAAACATACACACAGAGAGAAGCTGCTTTCCATTGCCTCATTAATTTTAGCTGAGGGTCTGGGACAAATGAGAAGAAGTAAAAAGTATTGGATTTGTCTTCATGAGAAAGTGCCAAAAGAAGCTAGGAGAGAAATAAAATGCCCCAGGAGAAGCCAGAAGGATGTAAAGGAGCTAAGAGAGCCATTTTGAAACTAACCCAGAAGAGAAGGGCCAGCAGATGTCACTGTGTGTCTTCCTATATGATAAAGGAACCCTGGGTGCCATCAACCTTTCTTCAGAGTCAAGGTATCTTTCTCTGGATACCTTAATTTGGACATTTTCATGGCCTTAGAAGTGTAAATTTGTAACCTAGTAAAACCCTTTTGTAAAAGCCAATTCATTTCTTGTATATTGCATTCCAACAACTTTAACAAGCCAAAATAGGTAAAATTACAGTGATAGAAAGCAGCTCAGTAGCAGTGAGGAGCTGGGAATGGTGAGAGGGCATGGATTGCAAAGAAGCACAAGGAAACTTTGCAGGGAGTGGTAGTATTCTATATCAAGTTACACTGGTGGTCATCAAACTCATCAAATTATACACTTAAAATCGGTGAATGTAATTGTTCATACATTATATCTCAATATTTAAAAAATATTTTAACCAATTTTTAAACAATTAAAAATGATGTCAAAGGAAGTAAAACAATTAATGATTTTTGGAGCAGTCTGATTAGGTTGCCCAAAATATTGCAAAATATGTGGTTTATGTTAGAATTTCCTTTGCTACAATGTGCTTGTAAGGAAATGAATTTTCATATTATACTATAAAAACAAGATATAGGAATATATAGGTTTGATATTGCACTCAAGGATCTGATTCAACCATATCATTCCTAATATTACAAGGATATCTGATTAAAAAGAAACAAATTCACTTTCTCATTGCAAAATATTGGCTATTTTATAATAAAATTTTTAAAGTGAAAAAAAGAAAAAAGTATTAGGTTTGGATTTGGGATCTTATTCCCCACAATCAATCCCTGACTGGCCTCTTTGATCCCTTAGCTTTAGATATTTGACAGGACCCAAAGACTCATGGTGGCAAAATTAATTGTTAGCTTGAGAAACTGATAGCATCATGACTCTTAGTCACCCAGGCTGCAAACTCTGTAGTTGGATGGCCTCCTTCCCTCTCCTGTGCTCTCACCCATATCTAGTTAGTCATCATGGTCTGTTGATTGATTTTTCTCATCTAAAGCACCTCACATCTGTCCCTATATTTTCCAATCCTCTAACCACTATATTAGACCAGTTGTTGACCAGGTGCTCATTAACTCATGCCTGAAAAACAACACTAATATAATGGGGAGAAAATAAAAGTGTCAGTTTAAGAGCAAACTATCAGCAAATTTCCACTTACGTGAAGAAATCTGTGCTTGTTTTAGCCCAACACCTTGATATGTCATTTTGATTGCTCAAAAATTACCCTTGGACCATGGTTGGAAAATAGCAGAAACTAAACTGCTTTGCTTGAGAAATTAATAATAATGTCATGGTTTGGAGATTAGTGATCTGAGGGGAAGTAGGGAGAAGATTGAAGGAGAGAGGATAACTGAGCAACATGGAGAAAATTCAAGTCCTAAGAAGAATGGTTATGAAAATTTACTGCCAGAGATGGCTAATGTTTAAGTTGAACTGTGAAGTACTCCATTCTTCAGTAAAATCCGCCATGGAAAGTGGAGTTATCAAGGAGTGACCAGAGAGGTGACATAGTGCAGAAAAGGAACCATATACCCTGGGGTCATGAAAAGAGAATGAGAGCATAGTGGAAGCAGAAACTCAGACAGAGATGACCAGAAGAAACATAAGCATCAAATCTTCACTAGAATCTCCTGAATTATGGATACAGATGCTGGAATGTGTGTGCTCATTTAATTTTTACTTAAAAGAAGGCTTGGGGTCATGCAGGATCTGAAATCTGAACCAAATTACTGTTGATTATTAGGCCCTTACTTACCTCCAATTTCATTCTTTACCTTTCCCCATACTACTTTGTGTCCCAGAAGACTGACAGTATAGCTAACATCATTAACAGGTTTTCTTACATTCTGGCTTCCTGTTGAGTTTAACCAATGAGAAGCGCTGACAAGAGATCTGAAGGAGAGAAGAGAGAGAGATCAGGGTATTATTCACATACTTCCCTCCCTAAAAGGTCACTGTAGGATGGCTAATTCACAGTACCTGATAGATTGCCCTCCCAATCTCTCCCTCTCTCTTTCTTTCTCTCTCTCACTCTCTCTCCACTCTTTCTTTTTCTCTCATTGACTAACTTCTCTCCTTTCTTCCCTGCTTCAGGACTATGGTTGGTAATAAACTCACCATCATTCACCTGGAGAATTGTACTATTCCTTGAGATTTCCCTGCACACTGTCTTTTTGTTATTCCCTGTAATGGTCAGGTTCATGTGTCGACTTGATCCGGTGGTGCCTGGTCATCTGGTCAAGCAAGCGCTGGCCTGTCTGTTGCTATGAGGACATTTCATGGACTTAAATCATGATTATTTGTCTGCATCCACCACTGATTGCATTTGTAATCAGCTAAGGGGAGTGTTTTCTGAGATGAGTGATGCTTAATCTAATCACTAGAAGGCTTTTAAGAAGGATTCAGAAAAGACAGTCACTCTTTCTGCTTCAGCTGGTGACCCTTTCCTGTGGAGTTTGTCCAGACCCTTCATTGGAGTCACCAGCTTGTGGCCTGCCCTATAGACCTTGGACCTGTACATTCCCACAGTTGCCTGGCCAGCCTCTCCTGAGAGTTCATTGAGGACCTTCATTGGCATTACCAACTTGCAGTCTGTCCTATAGACCTTGGACTCTATATTCCCATGGTTATGTAAGACACTTTTATAAATTTTATATCTGTGGATATCTTCTGCTGAATCTGCTTCTCTAGAGAACCCAGGCCAATACAGTCCCTTAATAAATTATCTTAAATTACCCAATTTGAATGTACCATCTGTTTTGTGCCAGCACCCTGACTAATACACTCATTAGGACCTTTCAAACAATATCTCAATAAATTCTCACTACAACTATATGAGGCAGATATTATTATCCCTGTCTTACAGATGAACAAATATGAAGCAAATAGAGGTTAAGCAATTTTTCCTAAGACCTGTTGACTCTAGAGCTTTGGCTTCTAGCCATTATGTCCCCCCCCCCACTGTAGTGGTATCTATGGATCCAGGCCCTATATACTATGGCCAGATTATTCTTCCTAAAACACTCATCCAAGGCCCTCCAGGATTTGGCTTCTATCTACCTTTTAGCTCCAACTTCTCTCCTACAAAAACCTTCCAATCAAGTCAAACTAGGATACTCAATTTTTCCCTAACACATCTTAATTAATCCTACCTCATCCTTTTGCTCATAAAATTCCTTGTGCTGGTTTGAAACTGTTATGTACCTCAGAAAGGCCATGCTCTTTTAAAAAACATTTTTATTGTGAAATATAACATATGTATACAAAAAAACAATAAATTTCAAAGTACATTTCATCAAATAGTTATTTAACAGATTTTAAAGTTTGGTATGGGTTACAATTCCACAATTTTAGGTTTTTCCTTCAAGCTATTCCAAGACACTGAAGGCTAAAAGAATTATCAAATAATGAATCAGCATTCACACTCATTTGCTAAATCCTATCTTCTCTGTTATAACTCCTTCTTCTCCTTTGATCCTTCTCCTAATTTTTACGGATATTTGGGCTTTGCCCATTCTAACTTTTTCATGCTGAGAAGAAGTGTTGAAAATATGGGATAGGGATGGAAGTAGTTGATGTTCTTGGAGAGGCTGGCTCTTTGGGTTTCAGGACTTATTTAGCCTAGGAACCATCTGGCAGTTATAGGTTTCTGAAAAGAAAACTTAGTGTATGAAACTTTTGTGGAATCTCAGATAGAGCTGTAGGTGTCCTTTAGACTTAACAGGAATGACTTTGGTTGGAGTTTGGCAAACCATGACAATTAGCAATATCTAGCTGAAACTTGCATAAGAATAGCCTCCAGAATAGCCTCTCAACTCTCTCTGAACTCTCTCAGCCACAGTACCTTATTTTGTTACATTTCTTTCCCCTTTTTGTCAGAAAGGCGTTATTGATGCCACAGTGCCAGGGCCAAGCTCATTCCTGGGAGTCATGTCTGATGTTGCAAGGGAGACTTTCACCCCTGGATGTCGTGTCTCACAAATGGGGGAGTGTAGTGGTTTTCCTTGCAGAACTGGGCTTAGAGAGAGAGAAACCACGTCTGAACAACAAAAGAGATTTTCTAGAAGTAACTGTTAGGTACAATTAAAGGTAGGCTTAGCTTTCCTGCTATGTAAATAAGCTTCATAAGGGAAGGCCTCAACATCAAGCAGTTGGTCTATTAACTTGAGAGTTCATAATGTTTGAGAGAGTATCAGGGGTTTACCAGTTGGGAAGGTTTAATAGTTCCATATTTTTTCTTCTGTCCCTGTCAATACTTTATCTACCCAACATATTCTTGGACGTTTCAGGGTATTACATTAAGCTATATAGAATTACAAGCCCTCGTTTCCATTCTGGGATCCATGTGTTTGGGTTGTTGAAATGTGCTATCCAGGCAGGTTGAGTTAAATTGTGTGCCACAGAAAATTTAGGTTTTGGACAAAATAGACCTCTCTTCCTTTGGTCTCATATAGTATAGGTGAAGCTCTAAAATACAGGCAATATTATCTTTTGCCTTGTATTCTGATTTACCTTAGTCCTAGCCAGATTGGCTTCATTCTTATCTCTAATTAAAGCCTGATCTCTTTTTAGATTGCTTTAACAGTTGTTGCATGCAGCCAAATGCTGACTATCAGAGCTGCAGAACTCCAACTCTAAGTCTTAGGAGTCACACAGGTACCCAAAGTTCCAGGGAAATACCAGGTTATACATATATAACACAGCATCTCAGAATATAGAAATAACAGTACTCCAGACTAAATGTGACTACTGTAAGAGTTTACAATCTAGACCCCAATTTTCTCATAAATATTGTCTAAAAAAGACCATACAATGTTTGTTCTTTTGATTCTGGTTTATTTTGCCAACATAATGTTCCCAAGATTCATTTACTTTTGCATGCCTCATACTACATTTCTTTCTGTAGCTTCACAATATTCTGTCATATGTATACAACACAGTTTGCCTTTCTGCTTCTCAGAAAGCAGAAAGAGGTTTGGCCACCTCCATACAGAGCATCATGGGTAACATCCAAAATAAACAATACATGTCTCACTGTATTTTCACGTAGTTGTACAGTCAACACTCTCAATTTTAGACAGTTTTCATTGCTCCAAAGAGAAAAATAACAGATATACACACCCTCACCAAATAAAAAATCTAAATCTCCCCTTAACTCTTGTCCCTCTCCTGCCAATTATTTACCCCTGGTATTGCTGTGGTACTGTTGATGTCTTCCTGCTAACTATAAGCCATAGCATGCAACAGTTGTTTTCCCCCTGTATGCCTCTATTATTGACCTTTTGTACAAGATTCGTACCTTTTGAAGTGGTTCATGCAAGAACTTATTTATATTTGTAGTGTTAATCAGTGGGACAGATGGCTCTATACAACCCTTCAATCATATTCACTTTCAATATGGCAATATTACTTATAGACCCACTAAGGAATGGCCTTCACTTCTATCCATTCTCTTACATTTAAGTTCAACCTCATTAACTAACCATTTACCCATCTTTAGCTTCTATGTATCTCTAGGTTCCTTATATTCTGTATCATAAGCCTCTGAGTTTACCTTTACCAGGGCCATAACAGTGAAATCTTATCCTTTTGTGTTTGGCTTATTTCACTCAGCATTATGTCCTCAAGGTTCATCCATATTGTTATTTGTTTCAGGACCTCATTTCATCTTACTACTGCTTAATATTTCATCATATGTATATACCAAATTTTGTTTATCCACTCTTCTGTTGATGGGCACTTGTGTTGCTTCCATCTTTCAAGTCATGCACTTTTAATCCAATCTTGTGTTCAGATTTATTGTAGGTGGGATATTTTGATTAAGTTGTTTCCATGGAGATGTGATCCACCCAATTGTGTGTGGGATATTTTGATTAGTTTATTTCCACTGAAATGTGGCCTCACCCATTCAAGCATGTCTTATTTAGTTTATTGGCATTCTTAAAAGAGGAAACAGATAAAATATATTGAGTAGATGGAAATACTAGTGGTCAATGAGAGGGAGGGGTAAGGGGTATGGTATGTATGAGTTTTTCCTTTATTCTTTTCATTTATTTTTCTGGAGTGATGAAAATGTTCTAAAAAATGATCATGGTGATGAATATACTACTATGTGGTAATACTGTGAGCCATTGATTGTACAGCATATGTGGAATGTTTGTATGTTAAGAATATCGTGTTTGTATGTTGTTTTGGTTTTTCAATAAAAAATTTTAAAAAAAGGCAACACAGAGAGCAGACACACTCATTTGCAGGTGATTGGAGAGCCAACATAGAAAGCAACTGGAATTAGAGGATGAAAGCTATGCAACCCAGAAGCAAAGGACCAGGACATGCTAGCCACATGTCTTCCCAGATGACAGAGACAAGTGATTGGCATTTCTTGAGTGAACGTATCATCTTGTTGGTGCCCTAATTTGGACATCATCATGGTCTTAGAATTGTAACTTGTAAGGGGATTAATGAATCCCCTTTATAAAATCCAATCCATCTCTGGTATATTGTCTTCTGGCAGCATTAGCAAACAGAAACATTCCCAGAGCTTGGGCTTTCCTCTCTACCCCCATCCCATATCCCTCTTTGCTAGTTTGAATATAATATTCCCTTTCTTTTGACTTCCCTCTGAAATATTCCATCCTCTGTAGAGTCTGGTTAATCCCAGTCCTGCCATTTCCTAGTTAGGTAACCTTCAGTGGGTCATGATAAACTCTCTGGGCTTCAGTGTGCCCCACAGTAAAATTCACAACACTTGATGGTCTACTGATCCTGAAATACCAATATTTACTGATCTCAGAATGACTCAACCAAGAAGTCATCTAGCCTAGGAATACTTTTTCTCTTCAGCAACTTGCTCAGACTTTTATGAATGATGTCTTTAGTGACATTTCATTAAAAATAATCAATAAATATACAAACTAAAATTTCTCAGGAACTGAAAAGAAAAATTGCTCAAGAAAATATTAGCATACCTCATTCATAAACATGACCAAGTGAGATATATTGCAGGAATACAGGACTGTTTCAACATTTGATAAATATAGGTAAAACATCAAGTTGACAGGCTAATGAAGAAAAATCAAGATCATATCAATTGAGGCAGAAAAATCATTTGAAAAAAACCCAAAATCTATTCATGATATCATTTTATGATTGCACAGCATCTGAACCCTGTGGAAGTTGTTCATTTTGTGCATCTTGGTGAGAGAAAAGGCTCTGCCTCTTACTACAGAGGCCAAAGGGAGTCAAATATTCCTACTCCCTGCTCCCAACAAGTAGGATATAGGCATGACCTAGGCTCAAGCACATGATATAGCTTCAGCCAACAGGAAGCTCTTTCCTGAGACTATGAATATGGAAGAAGTGGATACAGAGGCAATTGGTGATTTTTCATTAGTTATGGTTTCACCATCGTCTTCAGGCAATGGCATGCTTTAATGGAACTCAAACTTTAGTGTGCATCAAAAACATTTTGGTGTGGTGTATGTTTTCAGATGAGGTGTTCCTGTTAAAATGCTGCTTTCTAGGCCTTGCATGCTAAATCAATATCTTTGGAGAGGGGTGCAGATATCTTCATTTTTACAAGCTCTTTAGGGCCTTGGTGATTCTGATGCATACAAGAGTTTGAAAATCATGGCTCTAGGAGATCTATAGATAGTACATTACTCTTGCCTTGCTGATTCTTCCCTCTCTCTTTATCTCAAGCTTTTCTATTTCCTTCCTTATTTACTTTGACGGAAGGGAGAGGTATTTTCTCTTTAAAGACTTTGGCTTTACCCTTTCCCTGAGAATAAACTTTACATTAACCACCTCCTAACACACATTACATACACACATTCACACACACAGACAGACAGGTATATACATCTGCTCTGACATCTTGAATGGTGAGCAGGGTTTACATACCATCAATCATTTCTCTTATTTCTAATTCCTCTGATAGCAAGATTTTGCTTAGCTTCCATAAACTTCTTTAATTTCAAATATTTTAAGAAACTAATTTAGGTTCTTGCCACAGCATGATCAGAAATGGTGGTATCTTTCATTTCATCTTGCTTGACTTCTATTCCTTCTTTCACATAAATTCCTCAATTTAATGGTACTTATTCTTTTGTTAAGTATAGGCTGGGTTGATGGCATGAATTACTTGCAACCAGTTCTTCCAGTCCTTTACTAACATTAACCATTTGGCTTAATAGGTCATATTTATAACTTCTTTTTTCCAAGACATTTGAAAATCCCTGGCCTTTTGTCTGTTGGAGTAAGACACTACTTCCTCTGTCATAGATCTTTTCAGGGATGTGTGTATTCATAAATTGGATCTTTTATATTCTCAAATACAGAGCCATGATCAGATCTCTTCTTGCCATCTTATGTCTTTTTTTCATGTTTTTTAAATTGTGAAATATAGCATATACACAAAAAGCAATAAATTTCCAAATACATTAGAAAGTAATTATAGAGCAGCTTTTAAAGTTTGGTATGGGTTACAGTTCCACAATTTTTCATTTTTTCTTCTAACTGTTCAAAGACACCAGAAACCAAAAGCAATATCAATATAATAATTCAGCAGTCATACTCATTTGTTAAATCCTATCTTCTCTATTATACTCCTTCTTCTCTTTAAATAACATATATACATAAAAGCAATAAATTTCAAAGTATGTCACAACAATTAACTGTAGAACAGATGTCAGAGGTTGGTATAGGTTACAATTCCACAATTTCAGGTTTTTGCTTTAAGCTGCTCTAAGGTACTGGACGCTAAAAGAAATATCAGTATAATGATTCAGCATTCGCACTCATTTGTTAAACCTGACCTTCTCTGTATAACTCCATCACCTTTGACCTTTCTCTGACACTTTAGGAGTATTTCCACTATGCCCACTCTAACTTTTTCAAGTTGGAAGAGGCTGTCAATATGAGATAGGGGGATGGGACTAGTTGGTATTCTGGAAAGGCTGGTCCCCCTGCATTTCAGAACTTATCTGGTCCAGTGACCCATTTGGAGGTTGTAGGTTTTGAAGAATTGCCCTAGTGCATGGAATCTTTGTAGAATCTTATATAATGCCCTAGGTATTCTTTAATATTGGCAGGAATGGTAGGGTTTGGCAAGTTATGATAGGTAGGCAATGTCTAACTGAAGCATGCATAAGAGTGACCTCCAGAGTAATCTCTCAGTTCTATTTGAATTCTCTCAGCCACTGATGCCTTGAAGAAAGCATTGCATTATCAGTAGTTACTTTAAATGTAAATGGATTAAACTCACCAGCCAAAAGTCAGAGATGGACAGAATGGGTCAAAAAAGTACGACCAGCTACGTGCTGTTTAGAAGAGACTCACCTTAAATTCAAAGGCATAAATAGCTTGAAAGTGAAAATATGGGAAAACTATACCATGTAGGTAGTAATCAAAAGAGAGCTGGGTAATTATACTAATATCAGATGAAATAGACTTTAAGTAAAAAACCTTATAAGGGACAAAATTGTTCATTATAGACTAATAAAGGAGTCAATATAATGATAAGATTTAACAATTATATATATATACATACACACACATCTATGGCAGAGTCCCAACATATATGAAGCAAAGTTGATAGATTCGAGTGGAGAAATCAATGGTTCTACATTAACAGTAGGAGATTCTGATATACATATTCAAAAACACAAAGAACAGCTTGAAATAAGCTCAATAAAGAAATAGAAGACGCGAATGATGCTCTAAACCAACTAGACCTAGCAGACATAGATAGATCACTTCACCTGAGACAGCAGAATACAAATTTTTCTCTAATAGATAATTCACCATGAGAGATCATATGTTAGGTCCCAAAACAAGTGTCCATAAGTTCAAAAATAGTGAAATCATACAACGTATTTTTCTCCTACAACAATGGATTGAAGCTAGAAATCAATAAAAGAGGTAGAAATGGAAAACATATAAATATATGGAAATTAAACAATGTGCTCTTTTATTGTATGACGGGGGTTCACATTTCATTCTTTTTCCATGTGGCTATCCCATTATTGTAGCACCCTTTATTGATTTTCTTGGAGGGGGAGGTGCATGGGCCAGGAATGGAACCCAGGTCTCCCATATGTCAGGCGAGATTTCTCCCACTGAACTACCATTGCACCCTTAAACAATGTACTCTTAAACCACCAATGGGCCAGAAGAAATCACAAAGGAAATTAGGAAATATTTTGAGTTGAATGAAAATGAAAACACAAACTACCAAAGCTTATGGGATGAAGCAAAAGCAGAGCTTAGAGGGAAATTTATAGCTCTAGATACTTACATTAAAATATAAGAAAGGTCTCAAATCAGAGACTTACTCTTACAACTGGAGGATCTAGCAAATGAAGAGACAAACCATACACAAAGCGGTCAGAAAGAAGGAAATAAGATTAGAGTGGAGTTAAATGAAATGAAGAATAGAAAAAAAATAGAGGGAATCAATGTGGTGGATTGAAATTGTATGTACCCCAGAAAAAAAACGCTCTGAAATCTAATCCATTCTTGTGGATGTAAACTCATTGCAAGCATGATCTTTAATAATGCTGCTCCAGATAAGATGTGACCCATCTCATTCAAGATAGGACTTAATCTTATTACTGGAGTAATTTATAAACAGAATGAACAAAGAGATAGAGGGGAAAAGCCAAAAAAAAGAGCCAAAAAAAGAAAGAGAAAGGAGAGACTAGCAGACACTGCCATGTGTCTTGCCATATGGCAGAGGAGCCAAGGATTGTTGGCAGTCAGTGTTCAGGAAGAAAGCATCACTTTGATGATGGCTTGATTTGAATACTTTCTTGCCCTCAAACTATAAGCTAATAAGTTCTCATTGTTTAAGCCAACCCATTCCAGGGATTTTGGTACCAGGAGAGTGGGGGTGCCACTATTGCATACACCAAAACTGTAAAAACCACTTTGGATTTAGGTTAGAGGCTGGAAAGATTGTTCAGTTCTTGACAGAAAAGGCCTAGATGGCTTTGAAGAGACTGTTTGTAGAAATGTGGAAGCTAGAGGTATTTCCAATGAGAGCTTACAAATGATGAATGTGTTATTGAAAACTGGAAGAAAGGTGATCTTTGTTTTAAAGTAGTGAGAACTTGGCAAAATTGAGTTCTGATGTCAGATGAAAGGCAGAATTTGAGAGCAAGGAGCTTGGATATTTAGCTGAGGAGATTTCCAAGCTAAGTGTCGAAAGTGCAGCCTGGTTTCTCCTTGCACTTATAATAAATGTGAGAGGAAAGGGATAAGCTCAGAACTGAACCCCTGGGTACAAAGAAACCAGAAACTGATGGGGTGAAAAATTCTGAGCTTCTGCAAAATGAGTTCCCAGGAATAGTGTTCCATGTGAGGGTTTAACTGAACATGGAACCAGTCAGCCATTTCAATAGAAGTCAGGATTGGAAATGCAGTAATCCAGGAGAGATTTGTGGAAAGTTATTCTAGTCTGATGATTTAGGCCCATGTGTACCACATACAAAACTGACAAGATTTTTTTTGTGAGGTTTGTATGAATGGAACCAATGCTGGACTTTTTTTTGAGACAGAAAATGGACACATTGAAGGAAAAATTACTTCAAAGGCAGAGCCATGGAAGCTGAGGTCTGGATTGAAGACATCTTCTCAGGTTGAGAGAGTAGGCATATCCATGTGTGTGGAAAGATAGAGTTTTCACCATACTCGGAGAGGGGAGCTATCAACCCCATGGTTCAAGAAGAATGTTCCCATCCATGCTTCTCAGATGCCTGGGGGATTGCAGAGTCTGGCCAACACCCTGATGTTTGATGAGGATGGAGCCTAGAGTCTGGCTGCCATCCCAATGCTTGATGACGGTGGAACCTTCATCCCAGTGTTCAGGGACAGCATGACCACTGTGCAAAGACTTGGAAGGGATGGGGCTGCCACTTCATCAGGCCTGGAGGACAAATCATCATTCCTTAGATAACTCTCAAATCTTGAAATCTAATGGAGCATGCCTTGCAAGATTTCAGAATTACTTGGGACTAATGACCTCTTTTTTCCCTTCCAATTTCTCCCTATGGGAATGTTTATTCTATGCCTGCCCCTCCATTGAATAGTGAAGGGAGATAATGTTCTCTAGGTTTCACGGTCCACAGACAGAGGGGAATTGCTCCCCAGGACAGATTACACCTATAACAGAGTTTGATGAGAATTTGTACTTAGTATTGTTATTGAAATCATTTAAGGCTTCTGGGATATTGTGATGGAATGAATGTATTTTGTATGTAAAGACAACATACCTCTTAGGGGTCCAGAGGGTGGAGTGTGGCAGTATGAAGCTGTATGTACTCAGGAAATACATGTTCTGAAGTCTAATCCATTCCTGTGGCTATAAACCCATTGTAAGTAGGATATTTGATGATGCTACTTCAGTTAAGCTGTGACCCACCTTGTTCAGGATGGGGCTTAATTTTATTATTGGAGTCCTTTATGAATAGAATGGCGAGAGAGAGAGAGAGAGAGAGAGAGAGAGAGAGAGAGAGAGAGAGAGAGAGAGAGGAAGGGAAGGAGGGAGGGAGGGGGAGGGGGAGGGGGAGAGGGAGAGGGAGAGGGAGAGAGAGAGAAGAAGGTGAAAGCAATGAAAGCTGGAAAAGAAGGGGAAGATCAGAAGACACCACCATAAGTCTTTCTATGTGGCAGAGGAACCAAGAATTGCTGACAGCCAATCTTCAGGAAGAAAGCATTGCCTTGATGATGCCTTGATTTAAACATTTTCTCAGTCTCAAAACTGTAAATTAATAAATTCCCATTGTTTAAGCCAAACCATTTTGCATTACCTGTTTTAAGCACCCTAGTGAAAAAACATTCAACAAAACAAAAAATTGGCGCTATGAAAAAGTCAACAAAATGAACAAACCTTTATCTAGATGGACAAAGAAAAAACAGAACACAAATAACTAATGTCAGTAATAAAATGGGGGACATTATTACTGACTCTAAAGAAATAGAAATTGCTATAAGAGGATACTATAAATAACTGTTTTCCAACATATTAGACAACTAGATGAAATGGAAAAATTCCTAGGAACACGTAGACTACCTACAATAACTCAAGAAAAAATAGAAAATCTCAACAAAACAATAAAAAGTAAAGAGACTGAGTCTGTATTCAAAAACATCTCAGCAAAGAAAACCCATTACTGGGTAGCTTCAAAAGTAAGTTTTACCAATCATCCCAAGAAGAATTAATACTTATTCTGCTAAATGCTTCCAAATACTGGAAGAGAATGAAACACTCCTTAACTCAATCTATGAAACCTATATCACCCTCATACTGAAGCCAGATAAAGATACCACAGAAAAGAAAATTACAGAACAACCTTCAATAAAATAGATACAAACATACTCAACAAAACACCAGCAAACTGAATGCAACAGTACATTAAAAGAATTATACTTCATGATTAAGTGGAGTTAATCTCAAACATGCAAGAGTGATTAGATATAAGAAAATTAATTAATGTAATAGGCCACATTAATAGAATGATGGGGACAAAACCCACACATGATTATCTCATTTGATCCCCGAAAGGCATTTGACAAAATACAGCATCACTTCTTGGTAAAAACACTTAGAAAACTAGAGATAAAAGGAAACTTCCTCATTATGATAAAGATGGTATATGACAAACTCACAGATAACTTCATAATCAATGGAGAAGACTGAAAGCTTTCACCCTAAGGTCAGAAACAAAACAAATATGTTCACTGATACCAATGTTATCCATCATTGTACTGGAAGTTCCAGCCTGAGAAAATAGGCAAGAAAAATAAACGAAAGCCCTCAAGATTGTACAGGATGATGTACAACTTTCCCTTGTTGCAAGTGATGGGAACCTATATGTATAAAATTCAGAAAAAATCCACCAAAATCTACTGGAGAAAATAAAAGAATTCAGCAAATTCACAGTGTACAAGATCAACACCCCAAAATCAGTAGTGTCTCTGTACACTAGTAATGAAAAATCTGAAGCAAAAATTAAGGTGAAAACATCCTTTTACAATAGCAACTAAAATAATAAAATATCTAAGAATAAATCTAACCATGGATGTCAATGACTTAAGCACAGAAAAATAGAAACCATTGCTACAACAAATCAAAGAAGATGTAAAGAAATGGAGATATATTCTGTGTTCATGGGTTGGAAGACTAAATATTATGAATGTGTCAATTCTCCCAAAAGTAATTTACAGATTCAACATGATCCCAATAAAAATTCCAACAGCATTATTTGCAGAAACGGAAAAGCCAAACATCAAACTTGTATGGAAGGGTAAGGGGGCTCCAAATCACCAAAGATATCTTGAAAAAGAATGAAGGAAGAGGACTCACACTTCCTAATCTTAAAACTTATTACATATCTTGAGACAGAGGAATGAAGCGGGAGGTCTCACACTAATTGATTTTAAAGCATATTACAAAACTACAGTAGTTAAAACAGCATGGTACTGGTATAAAAATAGATATGCTGAGCAATGGAATCAAATTGAGTGTTCATACATAGACCCTTTCATCTATGGACAGTTGATTTTTGATAAGGTGGTCAAGTCAACTCAATTGGGACAGAGAAGTCTCTTCAATAAATGGTGCTTGGAGAACTGGATATTCATATCCAAAAGAATAAAGAAAGGAGCCCTATCTCAAACCTTATACAAAAAATTAACTCAAAATGGATCAAAGACCTAAACATTAGAGCTAAGAACATAAAATTTTTAAAAGAAAATGTAGGAAATATCTTAAAGATCATGTGATGGGAAAAGGGAGAAAAGAATTGTAATTAATAAAGTATTAGTGACAGAGAGAGTTTAAACAGGATAGAGAGGCTACTCTGGAGGTTGCTCTTACACAAGCTTCAGGTAGACTTTGCTACCTATCATAACCTGGCAACCCCCAACCAGGACCATTCCAGCCAATCTTAAAGAACACCTAGAGCAAGATATAAGATTCCACAAGTTGTCCAGGCACTAAGGTAACTTTCCAGAAACCTCCAACCTCCAGATGTGTCCCTCATCCAGATAAGTTCTGAAACCTAGCCCAGCCTCTCCAGAACATCAGATAGGTCTATTTCCCTAGCCCATATTGGTGACTAACCCCTCCAATATGAAAAATTTAGAGCCACCATAGCCCAAACACCCCTAAAGAGAGGGATGGAAAAATCAAGGTGATGGGGAAATTATACAGAGAAGATAGGATTTAACAAATGTATATGAATGGTAAATCATTAAGTTGGTATCTCTTTTAGTTTCCAGTATTTTAGAGCAGCTAGAAGTCAAAACCTAAAATTGTGAAATTATAACCCATGTCAAACTCTGATATATGTTCTACGACTAATTGTGGTATTGTGCTTTAAAATTTATAGATTCTTTGTCTATGTTATCTTTCACAAAAAAAAAGAAAGAAAAAAATGTCGATTGTGATGATGACAAAATATTTAAGCCCTCTAGCCTCCTGTATTCTGGAGCAGCTAGAAGAAAAAATATGAGAGGATCATATGGTAGCCCATGACAAGCTCTAACATCTGTCCTGTAACTACTTGTTGAAGAGTCCTTTAAAAACTATTGCTTTTTCCTCCTTTGCTTAGTACATATGTTATATCATACAGTTTTAAAAAGTGGGGGAAAAGCCAGGTACTTGCAGAAGAAAAGTCATATAGACCAAAGGAATCAAATTAAAGGTTTCAGTATGGCCAACTGATTATTGACAAGGTCATCAAGTCCACTTAATTGAGAAAGAATAGTCTCTCCAACAAATATTGTAGAGGTAGGGTGTCATGGTCAGGGACATGTGTCAACTTGGCCAAGTTGTGGTACCTGTTTATCTGGTTGGGCAAGTGCTGGCCTGTTTGTTGCAATGAGGACATTTCATAGAATTAGATCACGATCATTTCAGCTGCATCCACAGCTGATTCCATTTGTAATCAGCCAAAGGGGAGTGTCTTCTACAATGAGTGATGCTTAATCTAGTCACGGGAAGCCTTTTAAGGAGGATTCAGAGGAGACAGGTTTCATTCCTGCTTCGGCTGGTGAGCCTCTCCTGTGGAGTTCACCCAGACCCTCCATCGAAGTCATCGGCTTCACAGCCTGCCCTGTGGATTTTGGACTCTGTGTTCCTGTGGTCACGTGAGACACTTTTATAAATTTTATATTTGCAAGTGTTCCCTGTTGATTCTGTTTCTCTAAAGAACCCTAACTAATACATAGGGCAAGATGGCAGCATAGTGAGATATGGAACTTAAGTCATTCCTTCAGGCAGCTAGTAGATAGCCAGGAACTGCATGGAACAACTATTTGGGGGATTTCACTGATGGGACATACCTCATACAACAGTCTGGAATGGGTGGAACAGTTGAGATCCCACACAGAACTGTAAGTCTCCCAAACCACAGAGGCTGGCACCCCTACCCCACAGGCACAGCATCTGGTTCCCTCAGGGAAAAATAGACAGGCTCTACTAGGAGCAAGGAAGGTAGCTCAACCAAGATACAATGGCAAAATCAATTAACAAATTCAGACTGCTGAAAACAAGCACTGAGCACAGACAAACATGGAGTAAACATTAAAGCAACTGTGAGTTTTCACCCCAGCAGATAGGGGCAAGGAGGTTGGATAAAAAAAAACAAAAACAAAAACAAACAGAAGGTTTTTTAGTTGGACAAACACAAAATAGTGGAAAAGGGCTGGGTCCCCAAGAAAAGGAGGCACAAAGAGCCTGTGTTCACATAGAGTATGTAACAACTCTGGCTGTTGATGGGCAAACCCAGGGGGCTGGGGTCCAGCTCTCGAAAGGCTTTCTCTCTCTCTCTCTCTCTCTCACTTCTTAATAAGTCATTAGATAGACCTATGGGCACTTGCCCATGTTGTGTGGGCTTCAACACTGAAGAATCAAGTCATGTATGAGAGACAAAATCTCTAGTCAGGTGAAGGAGATAACTACCTAAAGAGCACATCTTTAAGTAGTCTGTACTGGGAGCAAGGAAAAGTGGCTCAGCCAAACTCCAGCTGTGGTTTTTAATCCCAGCAAAGAGGAGGCTAGGCTGACAGAAAAAAAAAGTGAAATAGAATAAAATAGAATAAAGATGGAGGATTTTGGAGATGGCCAAGCTCAGAGTACTAGATCCTAAGGGGCTGGAGACGGGCTCTAAAAGAGATTTCTTTTATTATTTTATTTTATTAACTCTTCCAAGTAGCTCAATAGAGAATGCCCCAGAAGTTCTCAATTGTAAGTGGGACACAGACAAGAGCTGAGTTAAGATAGGTCTGAGAGATAAACTAATGAGTTAAGTGGGGGAGATAATTCCCTAAAGGGTGTATCTACCCCAGGAAAAGTGGGACAGGGCCCAGTTCAAGTGTGGTCCTCCTTCAGGGAATTCAGGCTGCAGATGCTGGAAAACAGAAACAAATGAATCCTGCCTTCTACCTTAGCCTCTGTCTCAACCATGCCCCTGGCAAGGAGAAGCAGCTGAGAATTAAAAGCACTGAACCATTTTATGCTGGTGGGAAGCTGTGGGCTGACCAGCACCAACTGATGGTCAGGGTAGGAAAAGCACAGAGTCTAGGGGCTTCATAAAAAGTCTGACAACCTGCTGGGTCCCACCCTCATGAAAACTTGATACTGACTACACTCTCCTTCTCAGATGTTGGTCTTCCTGATTTGGGAAAATCTGACTGAAGTCAATAGCCCCTCCTCAAAAAAAGGTTCAATATAGGCAGAACAAGGACCAGAAAATCAAGAGCTGAAAAATTCTGATCAGTTAAACAGAAGCTATGCTAAAGGTCTAGAATAAGTTGAACTGAACGTCAAAGAACAGATAAGGAACAAAGCCAACCAAGAAGAAACTGCTAGGTAAAAGTGTGCAAACGCTCTTCAGACTAAATTAATTAAGGCAATCAATTGCCTACTCATCAGCAAAAAATAATGAGCAATATTAGGAAAATCAAAGGTATAGCCCAATCATAGGAACAAACCAATATTTCAAATGAGATACAGAAGTTGAAACAACTATTTAAGGATGCTTGAACAGACATGCAAAATCACATCAAAAATCAAATCAATGAGTTGAAGGAAGATATGGCAAAAGAGATGAAAGATATAAAGTAGACATTGGGTGAAAATAAAGGAGAATTCAAAAGTTAAAAAAATGGCAGAACTTACAGGAGTGAAAGACACAATAAAAGAGATGAAAAAAGTATTGGAGACCTACAACAGCAGATTTGAAGAGGCAGAAAATAAAAGAATAGTGAACTAGAGGACAGGACATCTGAAATCATACACACAAAAGAATAGAGTCTCAAGGAATTGAACGACAACATGAAATGCATGAATATACATGTTGTGGGTTTCCCAGAAGGTAAAAGGGGCAGAAAGAATAATGGAGGAAATAATCACTGAAAATTTCCCATCTCTTATGAAAGACATAAAATTACAGATCCAAGAAGTACAGCATACCCCAGACAGAATAGATTAGAATAGACCTACTCTAAAGCACTAATTAATTGGACTGTCAAATGCAAAGACAAAGAGAATTTTGAAAGCAGAAAGAGAAAAACAATCCATCACATACAAGGGAAGCTTGAAAAAACTGTGTGTGTATTTCTCAGTCTCCTGAGACCATGGCAGCAAGAAGGCAGTGGTATGATATATTTAAGATTCTGAAAGAGAAAAACTGCCAAGCAGGAATTCTGTACCCACCAAAACTATCCTTCAAAAATGAGGGGGAGATTAAAATAGTTTTCACACAAACAATCACTGAGAGAATTTGTAACTAAGAGATTGGCTCTGCAAGAAATACTAAAGGGAGCACCATAGGCAGATAGGAAAAGGCAGGAAAGAGAAGTCTGGAGAAGACTTTAGAAATGAAGACAATCAGTAAAGGTAAAAAGAGAAAAAATTATATATGATATTTAAAAAACAAAAGACAAGGTAGAAGAAAGTATTGCCTTTACAGTAATAACATTAAATGTTAATGGGTTAAACTCGTCAATCAAAAGACATAGACTGGCAAAATGGATTAAAAACAGGACCCATCTACATGCTGTCTACGGGAGACTCACTTTAGACCCAACGACAAATATAGGCTGAAAATGAATGGTTGGGAAAAGATATTTCATGCAAACAGCAATCAGTAAAGGGCAGGAGTTGCTATACTAATTTCCAACGAATTAAAACTTCAAATATAAACCAATTAAAAGAGACAAAGACGGAGAATATGTATTAATAAAAGGAGCAATTCAATCAGAAGACATTACAATCATAAGTATTCATGCACTGAGCACAGTCCTCCAAAATACATAAGGCAAATACTGACAATACTGAAGAGAGAAGTAGACACTTCTACCATAATATTTGGAGACCACAATTCCCCACTTTCATCAACTGATAGAACATCTAGACAGAGTCTCAATAAGGAAACAGAAATTTTGAATAATATGATAAATGAACTAGACTTAACCGACATTTACAGAACATTACACCCCACAGAAGCAGGATATACATTTTTCTCAAGTGCTAATGGATCATTCTCCAGACTGGGTCACAAAGAAAGTCTCAATAAATTTTAAAAAATTGAAATTATACAAAACATTTGTTGGAGCATAACAGAATGAAGTTGGAAATCAATAACAGGCAGAGAGGCAGAAAATTCACAAATATATGGAGGCTAAACTCTTAAACACTCTTAAACAACCAGTGGGTTACAAGAGAAATCTGTAAATATCTGGAGGCAAATAAAAATAAAACACAACACAGCAAAATGCATGGGATGCAGCAAATGCAATGCTGAGAGGGAAATTTATTGCCTTAAATGCCTATGACAAAAAAGAAGAAAGAGCAAAAATCAAGGAATTAACTATTCACTTGGAAGAACTAGAAAAAGAACAGCAAACAAACCCCAAAGCAAAAAAAGGAAAGAAATAATGAAGATTAGAACTGAAATAAATAAAATTGAGAATATGAAAGCAATAGAGAAAATCAACAAAACCAGAAGTTGGCTCTTTGAGAAAATCAATAAAATCAATGGACTCTTAGCTAGGTTGATGAAGAAAAGGAGAGAGAGAGGATGTAAATATAAAATCAGAAATGGGAGAGGAGAAATAACCACTGACCCCATAGAAATAAAGGAGGTAATGAGAGAATACTATGATTAACGATACGTTAATAAACAAGACAATGTAAATGGAATGGACAACTGCCTAGAAAGGCATGAACAGCCAACATTGACTCAAAAAGAAATAGACAACAAGTAAATCACAAGTAAAGAGATCAAATCAGTCATCAAGAAGCTCCCCCAAAAGAAAAGTCTAGGACCAGATGGCTTCACATGTGAATTTAAGAAGCATTAAAGAAAGAATTAGTACCAACCCTACTCAAATTCTCCAAAAAAAAAAAATAGAAGAGGAAAGAAAGCTACCTAACTCGTTCTGTGAATGTGTCAACTTGGCCAGGTGGTGGTGCCTGGTTGTCTGGTTGGGCAAGCATTGGCCTGTCTGTTGCTGTGAAGACAGTTCATGGACTTAAATCAGGAACACATTGACTGCATCCACAGCTGATTGCAGCTAAGGGGAGTGTCTTCTGCAATGAGTGATGCTTAATCTAATCACCAGAAGGCTTTTAGGGAGGATTCAGAAGAGATAATCACTCTTCCTGCTTCAGCCAACCAGCCTCCCCTGAGAGTTGTTCATTGAGGACCTTCATTGGAGCTGCCAGCTCATGGTCTGCCCTACAGATCTTGGACTCTTACATCCCCTTGGTTGCATGAGATATTTTTATAAATTTTATATTTACATATACCTCCTGCTGATTCTGTTTCTTTAGAGAACCCTAGCTAGTACAGCTTGGCACTGAGAGTGGTTCTTAAGAAACAGAATCTTAAAAATGGGTTTTGACAACTGGTTTTCTACTCTGAGTAGACTCAAAGGCACTAATGACTCTGTTTTCCCATAATCATGATGGCACTGCCAGTCCATGGGGTGAGCTGGCAAAACAGATATTCAAAATATCACCATTCAATTCTGCTAATTTGTATGCTTATATGAGGCCAGCTCTGGGTCCTAATGTTTTTGACACCTTTACAGAGTTCTGTGGAATTAAGATGTATAGAGATATTGGCTGGTTGTTGTTATTTACGCTGGATACATTGATGAGGGAAAGGGATGAGCTGAAGGCTTCAGACGAGAAGTTTACATGCCGTTTGACAGATGTAAACATTTCTATGAGTGCCCCAAAGGAAAATCTTATTTCCTGTGGTTGCAGACTTGAGATTTCTGAAAATCAGACTCAGAGTCTCATTCTTAGAGTTGCAACTTTACAACATAAACTGAAATCTCAACCTTGCTTGGTGTCTGCCGTTAAAGTGAAGGTATTGATAGGAAAGGAGTAGGACCCTGAAAAATGGGATGGTGACATATGAATTAATAATGATGGCTGTGTATGCTCTGAATCAGCATCTACTCTATGGTGCTGTTTCTCCCATAGCCAGGATCCATGGGTCCAGGAATCAAGGGGTGGAAATGGGAGTGGCATCACTCACTATTACCCATATTGATCCACTGTGAATATTTTTGCTCCCTGTCCTTGCAACCTTGAGCTCTGCTGGTCTACAGGTTTCAGCTACAGAAGGGGGAGTGCTTCCACCAGGAGAAAGAACAATGATTCCTTTGAACTGGAATCTAAGACTGCCACCTGGTCACTTTGGGCTACTCATGCCCCTGGATCAACAAGCCAAGAAGGGGATTATTTTACTGGCTGGGGTGATTGACCCTGACTATAAGGGGAAATAGGACTGCAACTACACAATGGAGGTAAAGGAGAGTTTTCCTGGAATATAGGAGATCCCCTCGGATATCTCTTAGTACTACCATGAGCTGTGATTAAAATCAATGGAAAACTGCAACAACCTAATCCATGCAGGACTACCAATGACTCAGAAACTTCAAGAATAAAGGTTTGGGTCACCCCACCAGGCAACAAACCATGGCCAACTGAGGTGCTTACTGAGAGTAAAGGGAATATGGAATGGGTAGTGGAAGAAGGTAGTGATAAATATGAACTACAACCAGGTGATCAGTTACAGAAAAGAGGACTGTAATGATATGAATATTTCTTCCTTGCTTTGTAATTGGCATCTATGCATCTATACATAAATCAAATGTCTTTGTTTTCCTCTTTATTTTATCCCCTTTATCATATGACATAAGCTGTTTTGTTCATGTTATAGTATTTAATTTGTAAGATATCAAGTTTAAGAGTGAATATTACCCAAGGACTTGCACCCTATTCTGGAGAGATTTAATGTGTTTCTGGTTGTATGCAGGAGAGTTAAGTATTGTTAGGCAAGGAAAAATGTATCTGTTATTGTTTTCTATTTAGAGATTAAGTATGGTTTAAGGTGATGTGTATAGCTGCCAAGATGGCAAGGGGTGGACTGTGATGGTCAAGTTCATGCGTCAACTTCGCCAGGTGGTCATGTTCAGTTGTTTGGTCTGGCAAGTGCTGGCGTGTCTGTTGCTGTGAGGACATTTCATGGACTTAAATTATGACCATGTTTGCTGCATCCACAGCTGATTACATTTGCAATCAGCTAAGGGGTGTGTCTTCTGTAATGATGCTTAATCTAATCACTGGAAGACATTTAAAGAGTATTCAGAAGAGACAATCACTCTTCCTTCTTCAGCCAGCCAACCTCTTCTGAGAGTTTGCTGAGGACTTTCATTGGAGCTGCCAGCTCGTGGCCCACCCTACAGACCTTGGACTCTTACATCCCCACAGTTGTGTGAGACACTTTAATAAATTTTATATTTACAGATATCTCCTGCTGATTCTGTTTCTCTAGAGAACCCTAGTTAATATAGCAAATTCTTTTAGATTTCAAAGTCTGAGAGTCATTCACCTTCAGGGATTTAGAAATTGGCAATATCATCCTTTCCAAGGGCCTATGCAGTGGCCTGCCTCTCTCTGAATTCAAACTTGGGGGACACGGGGAAGACCACCTTTTTCTTGGCTCCACCCTCTCCAAGCATTAGGGCCGCACTGGGCTCTCTGCCATGTCCAGGGGCACTCGATCCACCCCCACAAAACAACATGGAAGCAGTCAACCTATCCCTAATCCCCAAGGAATGTGTTCCATCCTCTCCACGGCCTGGGGAACAACTCTTCCCAAACAGTGAGGTGGAAGGCTCACGTTCTGCCTTTGGGACAAACTCACATTTTCCACGTGTATGGGTCAGTCTGCTCTCCTGGCCTGAGGTTTCCTGCCTCCAGACCTTAAATCCTTCCTAGATATCTCAAGCTCCAATCCTGGCTTTTTCTGAAATGGCTGGCTATTTCCATGTTTGCTTAAATTCTCACATGGGGCCCTATTCAGTGAGGTCTCACTGTTGCATAGCCCAGAATTTTCCAAACCATCAATTTCTGTTTTCTTCTTGAATTTCTACCAAGAATTCAATTCTGAACATATATCTTTCTTTTTGTATTTCACTATAAGCTGCAAGGAAAATCTAGACTGCCTTTTCCATTTGGAAATTTCCTCATTTCTTTCTAGAACCTCCGCAGTTATCTCTAGAGTCCACATTTCCACCAACAGTTTCTTCAAAGCACTTTAGGCCTTCTATATAATGCTCCTCACAATTTTTCCAAAATCTTCCCCTTATCCATTTAAAAAGTCATTCCAACATGTTTGGTATTTGCAAACTGCAGCAGCACCCCAATTCTCTGGTACCAAATCTGTGTTAGTTTCTAAATTGCCAGAATGTGATATACCTGAACTGGAATGGCTTTTAAGGAGATAATTTAATAAGTTACAAGTTTACAGTTCCACAGCCATGAAAATGTCCTAATTGAGGCATCTCAGGAAAGATACCTTGGTTCAAGAAGGCTGATGATGTTTGGGTTTTCACTCTCAGCTGGAAAGGCACATGGCAATGTCTGCTAGCTTTCTCTCCAGGCTTCTTCAATGGCTTCCTTGGGGCTCTGTTCGTTCTGTTGACTCTTTCAGTTCTGGTGGCCTGCTTCAGGTTCTGGCTCACTCAACATCTCGTGGTGATGCCTACTGGGCTCCAAACATCTCCAAAAATCCATGTTGTAGTTTGCTAGCTGCCGGAATGCAACACACCAGAGATGGATTGGCTTTTGATAAAAGGGGATTTATTTCATTAGTTCTTCAGAGGAAAGGAAGCTAACTTTCAACTGAGGTTCTTTCTTATGTGGAAAGGCACAGGGTGATCTCTGCTGGCTTTCTCTCCGGGCCTCTGGGTTCCAACAACTTTTCCCAGGGTGATTCCTTTCTGCATCTGCAAAGGCCTGGGCTGAGCTGTGAGTGCTGAGATGAGGTATGCTGAGTTGCTGGGTCTATGCTGCATTGAGTTCTCTCATTTAAGCACCAGCCAATTAAGTCAAACCTCATTCATTGCAGCAGGGACGCCTCTTAGCGGACTGCAGATGTAATCAGGAACAGATGAGGTTCACATGCCATCAGCTCATGTCCACAGCAGTATAACTAGGCATCATAACCTGGCCAAGTTGACAACTGAATCTAACTACCACAATCTGTTTCTCCACTCTCCCTAAGTCTGAATCTGGGTCAGCTCTGTAGTTTCTCTCAGATCTCGGTCATTTCTGTCTCTCTCCAAAATGTATCCTCATTTAAAGGATTCCACTGAACTAATAATAAAGACCCACCTGGAATGGGTGAACTCACATCTCCATCTAATCAGAAGTTAATATGAAGAATTGGGTGTGTCTCATTTCTGAAGAAATAGTCTAATCAAAAGATTCCAATCTACATTATTGAGTCGGGATTAAAAGAAACAGCTGCCTCCACAAGATTACATCAGAATGAAAACATGGCTCTTCTGGTGTACATAATAGACTCAAACCAGCACAGGTAGGGTGCCCTGAATATCTAAAAATATATTGAGAGAAAAATGAAGTGGGAGGTTTCACAATATCTGACATTAAAGCATATTACAAAGCTACAGGGGACAAAACAGCATGATACTGGCATAAAGATAGATAGCCTGACCAATGGAGTCAAATTGAGTGTTCAGAAATAGATCCTCTCATCTGTGGACAATTGATCTTTGCCCATAGGACAAAGGTGGGGTGGCCAAGCCAACCCACCTGGGACAGAGCAGCCTCTTCAATAAGTGGTGTTTGGAGAACTGGATATCCATATGCAAAATAATGAAAGAGGATGCATATCTCACACCCTATACAAAATTATCACAGAATAGATCAAAGACCTAAACATTAGAGCTAGACCATAAAACTTTTAGAAGAAAATGTAAGGAAATATCTTATAAAACTTGTAATAGGAGGCAGTTTCCTAGACCTTACATCCAAAGCATAAGAATTGAAAAGTGAAATAGATAAATGGGAACTCCTTAAAATTAAAGACTTTTGTGCACGAAAGAACCTCATTAAGAAAGTAAAAAGGCAGCCTATGAGATGAGAGACAGTATTTGGAAACCACACAACAGATAAAGGTCTAGTATCCAAAATATATAAAGAGAGTCTTCAACTCAACAACAAAAAGACAAACAGCCTAATTAAAAAATGGGCAAAAGTTATGAACAGACACTTCTCAGGAGAGGAAATATAAATGGCTAAGAGGCATATGAAAAGATGCTCAACTTCACCAGTTATTAAGGAAATACAAATCAAAGCCACAATGAGATACTATCTGACACACAATAGAATGGCCATTATTAAGAAAAAAACAGAAAATCACTAGTGCCGGAGAGTTGTGAAGAAAGAAGCACATTTATCCATTGTTGGTGGGAATGTAAAATGGTACAGATATTCTGGAAGACATTTTGGTGGTTCCTCAGGAAGCTAAATATAGAATCACCACATGATCCAGCAATCCCATTACTAGGTAATGGGATTGAAGGCAAGCAAATGACATTTGCACAACAATGTTTATAGCAGTATTATTTATGATTGCCAAGAGATGGAAACAGCCCAGATGTCCATCCGTGGATGAGTAGCTAAACAAGCTGTAGTATATACATATGATGAATATTATGCAGCTGTAAGACAAAATAAAGTCATGAAGCATGTAACAATGTGAATGAACATTGAGGACGTTATGCTGAGTGAAATTAGCCAGAAACAAAAGGACAAATACTGTATGGTCTGACTACTGTGAAATAACATTAATAAGTGTGCTTTGAGAGTTGAAGTTAAGAACACAGGTTATCATGAAATAGAAATAGGGTAGAGATTGGGCACTTGGTGTTGAAGGAATACAGATTGTGCAACAAGACTGATTGTAAAAATTTATAAATGGACAGCACAATACTATCTGACAGCAACACAATAATATGTGTACTGAATAAATCTGAATGTGAGTATAATTGAGGGAAAAAGGCTGGGAGGACATATGAAACCAGAAGGAAAGATAGAGTATAAAGACTGAGATGTATAACTTAGGAATGCCTACAGTGGACAATGAAGTTGATTAAATGTACAAAGAAAAAACCATTTTGCTTGAGAGAGAACAAATGAATGTCAACACTGCAAAGTGTTGAAAATGGATAGTATATAGGAAAAGTACAATCAATGCAAGCTACGGCCTAAAGTCAACAGTAATATTGCAATATGCTTCCACTGAATGTAACAAAAACATTATGCCAAAACTAAATGGCAACAAGCGGGGGCATGGGCTAGGCATATGGATTCTATGTGGAGCAAAAGAAAATGTCTTCATAAAGATTATGGTGGCAAAGGCATGTCTACTTACTTAGGTTGGTGTGCTGGTTTGAAAATATTATATACTCCAGAAAAGCCAAGTTTTAATCCTGATTCAATCTGGTGGAAGCAGCCATTTCTTTTAATCTTAAATCAATATTGAAGGGTAGAAATTTTTATTAGATAATCTCCATGGAGATGTGACTCCACCTATTCCTGGGGGGTCTTAATTAGTTTACTGGGATTGTTTAGAAGAGGAAACATTTTGGAGAGAGCCAGAAATGATAGAAGCCACAGAGTTAACAGAGTGCGTATGTACATGCTTGGAGAAGAGTTGCATCAGAAACAAGAGATACGGATGCTTGAAGATGCCTGGTGCCCAGCAGATATCACAATGAGATGCTAAGCAAGCCAGAACCTGGAAAGAGTCAAGGGAAGCCAAGAGGTGAAAGCCAGCCCCAGGTAAGCAAAGTGAGGAACCCCCTCAAGATCAGAGACTGAAAGCAACAGAACCCAGGAGCAGGGACCAGCAGATGCCAGCCACATGACTTTCCAAATGACAGAGCTGTTCCAGACACATTGGCATTTCTTGAATTAAGTTATCTTTTCCTGGATGCCTTAGTGTATTAGTTAGGGTTCTCTAGAGAAAAAGAATCAACAGGAAACACTCGCAAATACAAAATTTATAAAAGTGTCTCACATAACCATGGGAACGCAGAGTCCAAAATCCACAGGGCAGGCTGTGAAGTTGACGATTCCGATGGAGGGTCTGGACGAACTCCACAAGAGAGGCTCACTGGCTGAAGAAGGAAGAAAAACCTGTCTCCTCTGAATCCTCCTTAAAAGGCTTCCAGTGATTAGATTAAGCTTCACTCATTGCAGAAGACTCTCCTCTTGGCTGATTACAAATGGAATCAGCTGTGGATGCAGCTGACATGATCATGATCTAATTCTATGAAATGTCCCCATTGCAACAGACAGGCCAGTACTTACCCAACCAGACAAATCGGTACCACCACTTGGCCAAGTTGACACATGAATCTGACCATGACAGTCCACCCCTTGTCAACTTGGCAGCTATACATATCACCTTAAACCATACCTAATTTCTAAATAAAAAACAATAAAACATATTTTTCTCTCACCTAACAATTCTCAACTGTCCTGCATATAACTGGAAACACATTAAGTCTCTCCAGAATAGGGTGCAAGTCCTTGCATAATATTCATTCTTAAACTTGATACCTTACAACTTAAATAGTATAACATGAACAAAAAAAATTACAGTCCTCGTTTCTGTAACTGATCACATGGTCATAGTTCATATTTATTACTACCTTCTTCCACTACTCATCCCATGTTCCCTTTACCCTCAGCAAGCACTTCAGTTGGCTGTCGTTCTTTGTCTGGTGGGGTGACCCAAACCTTCATTCCTGAAGTTTCAGAGCCATTGGTAGTCCTACCTGGATTGGGTTGTTGCAGTTTTCCATTGATTTTAATCACAGCGCATGGTGGTACTAAAAGATGCTCTAGGGGATTTCCTATATTCCAGGAAAGCTTTTCTTTACCTCCATTGTGTAGTTGCACTCCTATTTCCCCCTGATAGTCAGGGTCAATCACCCCAGCCAATAATGTAATCCCCTTCTTGACTTGTTAATCCAGGGGCATGAGTAGCCCAAAGTGACCAGGTGGCAGTCTTAGATTCCAGCTCAATGGAATCATTGTTGTTTCTTCTGGTGGAAGAACTCCCCCTTTTGGAACTAAAACTTGTAGACCAGCAGAGCTCAGGTTCGTAGGGAAAGAAAGCAAAAATTTTCCTAGTGGATCACTAGGGAAAATAGTGAGTGGTGCCATTCCCATTTCCACCTCTTGGTTCCTGGACCCATGGATCCTGGCTATGGGAGAAACAGTGCCATACAGCGGATGCTGATTCAGAGCATATACAGCTTCCTGGAGAACATTACCCCAGCCTTTCAAGGTATTGCCACCTAGTTGGCACCGTAACTGAGTTTTCAAAAAGCCATTCCACCGTTCTATCAATCCAGCTGCTTCTGGATGATGGGAACAGGGTAAGGCCAGAGAATTCCATGAGCATGTGCCCATTCCCCCAGTTCATTTGCTGTGTGGAATATCATGACAATGGATAAGGCATTCTGTAAGCCCTGGATGGTAGTTTTGGCAGAAGCATTGCATGCAGGGAAATCAAATTCACATCCAGAGTATGTGTCTATTCTAGTTAGAACAAATCACTGCCCCTTCCATGAAGGGAGTGGCCCAATATAAACAACCTGCCACCATGTAGGTGGATGGTCACCTTGGGGAATGGTGCCATATTGGGGGCTGAGTGTGGATCTCTGCTGCTGGCAGATTGGGCACTCAGCAGTGGCTGTAGCCAAGTCAGCCTTGGTGAGTGGAAGTCCATGTGTCTGAGCCAATTTCATAACCTCCATCCCTACCACCATGACAACTTTGTTCATGAGCCCATTGGGCAATGACAGGAGCTGCTGGGGAAAGAGGCTGACTGGTATCCATAGAATGGGTCATCTTATCCACTTGATTATTAAAACCTTCTTCTGTTGAAGTCACCCTCTGGTGTGCATTCACATGGGACACAGATACGTTCATGTTTTCAGCCCACTCAGAAAGTTGTATCCACATACTTCTTCCCCAGATCTCATAGTCACCAATTTTCCAATTATGGTCTTTCCAAGTCCCTGATCATCCAGCCAAACCATTAGCAACAGCTCATGAGTCAGTACAAAATGTACCTCTGGCCAGGTCTCCTTCCAAGCAAAATGAACAACCAGGTGCACTGCTCGAAGTTCTGCCCACTGGGAGGATTTCCCCTCACCACTGTCCTTTAAGGACACCCCAGAAAGGGACTGTAGTGCTGCAGCTGTCCACTTTCCGGTGGTAACTGCACATCGTGCTGAACCATCTGCTAACCAGGCCCATGTTTTCTCTTTATCAGTCAATTCACTGTAAGGAACTCCCCAAGAAGCCATAGCTGTGTTCTGGGAAAGAGAAAGTAATGTGTCAGGAGTGAAGACCATGGACATTTGGGCCACTTCCTCATGTAATTTACTTGTGCCTTTAAGACCTGCTCTGGCCCTATCTTGTATATACCATTTCCATTTTACAATAGAGTGCTGCTGCACATGCCCAACTTTATGGCTTGGTGGGTCAGACAACACCCAGCTCATGATAGGCAACTCAGGTCTCATGGTAACTTTGTGGCCCACGGTTAAGTGTTCAGTCTCTACTAAGGCCCAGTAGCAGGCCAAAAGCTGCTTCTCAAAAGGAGAGTAGTTATCTGCAGCAGATGGTTAAGCTTTGTTCCAAAACCCTAAGCGTCTGCATTGTGATTCTCCTATAGGGGTCTGCCAAAGGCTCCAGACAGCATCTCTGTTTGCCACTGACACTTCCAGCACCATTGGGTCTGCCGAATCACACTGCCCAAGTGACAGAGCAGCTTGTACAGCAGCCTGGACCTGTCGCAGAGCCTCCTCTTGTTCAGGTCCCTACTCAAAATTAGCAGCTTTTCTGGTCACTCAATAAATGGGCTGGAGTTGCACACCCAAATGAGGAATGTGTTGTCACCAAAATCCAAAGAGACCAACTAGGCATTGTGCCTCTTTTCTGGTTGTAGGAGGTGCCAGATGCAGCAACTTATCCTTCACCTTAGAAGGGATATCTCAACATGCCCCACACCACTGGACACCTAGAAATTTCGCTGAGGTGGAAGACTCCTGTATTTTTTTGGATTTATCTCCCACCCTCTGAAACACAAATGCCTTACTAGTAAGTCTAGAGTAGTTGCTACTTCTTGCTCACTAGGTCCAATCAACATGATATCATCAATTTAATGGACCAGTGTTATGTTTTGTGGGAGGGAGAAACGATCAAGGTCCCTGCAGACAAGATTATGACATAGGGCTGGAGAGTTGATATACCCCTGAGGTAGGACAGTGAAAGTATATTACTGACCTTGCCAGCTGAAATCAAACTGTTTCTGGTGGTCCTTACTAACAGCTATTGAGAAAAAAGCATTTGCCAGATGAATAGCTACATACCAGGTACCAGGGGATGTATTGATTTGCTCAAGCAATGATACCACATCTGGAACAGCAGCTGCAATTGGAGTTACCACCTGGTTGAGCTTACAATAATCCACTGTCATCCTCCAAGACCCATCTGTTTTCTGCACAGGCCAAATAGGAGAGTTGACTGGGGATGTGGTGCATCCTTCAAGTCCTTAAGAGTGGCAGTAATCTCTGCAATTCCTCCAGGTATCTAGTATTGCTTCTGATTTACTATTTTGCTCAGTAGGGGCAGTTCTAGTGGCTTCCACTTGGCCTTCCCCATCATAATAGCCCTCACTGCATGACGGCCAATGTGGGGATTCTGCCAGTTGCTCAATATGTCTATTCCAATTATACATTCTGGAATGGGGGAAATAACTACAGAATGGGTCCGGCGCCCCACTGGACCCACTGTGAGATGGACCTGAGCTAAAACTCCATTGATCATCTGGCCTCCATAAGCCCCAACTCTGACTGGTGGATCAGAGTGATGTTTTGGGTCCCCTGGAATTAATGTCACTTCTGAACCAGTGCCTAACAATCCCCAAAATATCTGATCATTTCCTTTTCCCCAAAGCAGTTACCCTGGTAAAAGGCCATTTGGTCTCCTTGGGGAAGGCTTGGAGGAAGATTAGCAGTATACATCTGTGGCAGTGTAACAGGGTTCTCCCCCAAAGGAACATGTCCTCCCATTCATTCAAGGGACTCTGGGTCTGCAAACCATCTCATGTCTGGAAATTGATTAAGGGGCCATCACTCTGTGTTTCTGTGATTCAGGTTAGGCTTCTGTTCACTTGACCTAAGGGTCTTTTGTTTATACACCTTGAACAAGAATTTAGTAGACTGCCCATGTATTGTATTTCTAGGTACCCCATGATTTACTAGCTAATGCCACAAATCTCTGAGAGTCATATAATTTTGACTCCTGTTTTGAGTTTGCTGTCTAGTATAATAGCCACGTCTACCCTGTCTTTGGCCATTAAGTGCTGCCACCTGGCTTCTACCAACTCGGGATCTGGTCATCCCCATTGTGTTTAAGGATTCTAGCTCAGTAACAGCAGTTCCTACAGTAATACCTGACTTACAGAGAAGTGCAGCTACAGAGCTCTTCAGGGAGGATGGTGCTAGTCTCACAAATTTATTTCTCATAGTTCTGGTAAAAGGTGTATCCTCTGGACATTCCTGGGGTGTAAGAGCAGGTTTTCTATGGTAAATCCACTCTAACATTCTAATCTCTCTAAGCCTCTGGATCCCCTCATCTACATTATACCAGGGTAGTTCTGACATTTCAACCTCAGGTAATGTCGGCCACCTTTTGATCCATGTTTCAACCAATCATCCAAATAAACTGTTAATACATTTTCTAACCCCTCGAGCTATCACATTGAATGCAGAATCTCTCCTTAGTGGGTCCATATCAATAAATTCAGCCTGATCCAGCCTTATATTCCTCCCACCATTATCCCACACCCTTAAAATCCATTGCCACACATATTCCCATGATCTCTATCTATATAAATTGTAAAACCAACACAGTTCTTTTGGAGTATAATGTACCTCCTCATGTGTGATACTTTGTACCTCACCTTTAGGAGCCTGTTGGGACTTTAGTCTAGTTTTAGGTCTGGAAGAAATGAGGGGTTGTGGGGGTGGGTCATGAAAAGAATTAGAAATATCTTCCAAGCCATTTTGCTTCAGGGCCTTCATTTGCAGTTTCATCTGGTGAAACAGGATTAATCACTCCAGGGCTAATCCTTTCAGGAGGAGGTTGGGTGGCCAACTCCTCAAGGCAGGTTGGAGGTGGGGTGGCCATGTCTTCAGGGCAGACTATTACAGAATTATCTAGAGAAGACTCAGTATGATGTAGGGTTTCAACCTCACCCCCGACATCATTATCAATCCATATGTCACCATCCTATTTTTCAGGGTCCCACTCCTTTCCAATCAATGCCCTCACTTTAGTGGCAGACGCCATGCAGGATTGAGATTTCAGTTTATGTTGTAAAGTTGCTATTCTAACAATAAGATTCTGAGTCTGATTTTCAGAGGTCTCAAGTCTATGGCTGCAGGAAATGAGATTTTCCTTCTGGATACTCATAGAAACATCTACATCTGTCAGATGGCACTTAAGCTTCTTGTTTGAAGCCTTAAACCCATCCTTTTCTCTCCTTAATGTATCCAGTGTATCTAACAACAACCAGCCAACATCTCTATACCTCTTATTTCCACAAAACTCCGTAAAGGTGTCAAAAACATTATTCCCCAGAGCCTGGTTTCGTACAAGCGAAGCATTAGGAGAATCGAATGGTGATAATTTGATTATCTCTTTTGCCAACTCACTCCATGGATTGGGAGTGTCATTCTGATTATTGGAATCAGAGTTCTTAGTTTCTTTGAGTCCAGTCAGACTAGAAAACCATTCATCAAAACCCTTTTTTTTTTAAATTTGCATATGGGCAGGAGGCACCAGGGATCGAACTCCAGACCTCCAGCACGGCAGGTCGGAGCTCTGCCTGCTGAGCCACGGCAACCGCCCAAAACCCATTTTTAAGATTCTGTTTCTTAAGAATCACTCCTGGTACCAAGTTGCATTAGTTAGGGTTCTCTAGAGAAACAGAATCAATAGGAAACACTCGCAAATATAAAATTTATAAAAGTGTCTCATGTTACCATGGGAACGCAGAGTCCAAAATCTGCAGGGCAGGCTGTGAAGTTAATGATTCTGATGGAGGGTCTGAACAAACTACACAGGAGAGGCTCACCGGCCGAAGCAGGAAGAAGAACCTGTCTCTTCTGAATTTAACCTTCTGAATCTAATCTCTTTTAACCTTCTCCTTAAAAGGCTTTCAGTGATTAGATTAAGCATCACTCATTGCAGAAGACATTCCCCTTGGCTGATTACAAATGGAATCAGCTGTGGATGCAGCTGATGTGATCACAATTTAATTCTATGAAATGTCCTCATCACAGCAGACAGGTCAGCATTTGCCCAACCAGACAAACAGGTACCACCACTTGGCCAAGTTGAACATGAACCTGACCATGACACTTAGTTTGGACATATTCATAGGCTTAGAACTGTAAACTTGTAACTTACTAATTCCCCTTTTTAAAAGCCATTCCAATTCTGGTGTATCATATTCTGTCAGCTTGCAAACTAATACAATTGATTTGTATGATGTGTGAATAACACAGTTAAAAATTAAGAGAGAGAGAAGCAAGTGCTAGAGACAATGTGGAGAAAGAGATGCACCTATTCACTATTGGTAAGGAAATTGAGAGCTGCAGCCCCTTTGAGGGCAGTGTGGGGGTTCCACAGGTGGCTAGGTGTGGGTTTGCCATATAATCCTGAAACCACATTGTTCAGTATATACCTATAGGAACTGAGTGTGGGGACATGAATGGACATTTCCACACTGGTGTTTCTGGCAGCATTGCTCCCTATCCACAATGAATGGAGGTCACCTAAGGGTGCAACAGCTGAAGAATGGAAGGGGTGACTGTCATGTATACCTACAATAGACTACTGAGCGGCCCCAAGGAGGAATGAAGTTGTGAAGCGTGCAGCTAGATGAATGAATCTGAAGGACAGCATGTTGAATGAAATGTCAGAAACAAAAAGGCAAATATTATCATGCCTCCCTCATATGAATTAACTATAATATAAAAACTCAGTGAACTGAAGTCTAGAGCATGGGGGTACCAGGTTAGGGTCTATTGTAAAAGGTCCTAGATTATAAGCGCTTACAGTAGTCACATGTATTTAAGAGTTATAAAATGTTATTTATAAATTCTGAGATATTGAGCTGTTTGTATAAAATCTGTCATTCCCAGAAACTCCAGGTTTGTGACACCTGAGACTCATAGTTAGAGCTCTGAATCTATGAAAGTCAGCACTACCCCATACAGGAACTGTTTAAAAAGTTGAAAAAGGGATCAGGCTTCAAGTAGAGATATCAAGGAAGCTGATCTGGAAAGGACTAAGAACAGAATACAGGGTGAAGGATGATATTGCCCATATTTTAAAACTTCAACTTCTGTGTGAGACCAAAGGGAGAGATCTTGATTTGGTGCACAATTTATATTTTGGGTAACATATTACTTAATTTAACATGTATGGTCAGTTTAGTTGAGTACCATAAGTACATGAAATCTTGAATAGGGCATGAGATCTTATTGGTGTGTCCAGGTTGGTGTGATGCCCCAATATAACCCAGCAATGAATAAAAAATATTTGCAAAGTACCCTTGGGAGATTGGGAAGAAAGGAAGAATTATTCAACTTCTCTATTTGGAGAATTCCTGATATTCTCACAAGCAGTGGTGACAACCAAATCAATACACCAAGCCCTTGATCTTGAGGTTCAACCCTATGAAACATTTTCCTGCAAAGGATAGATTAAGTCTTCTTAAAATTATGCCTTTGAGTTAGCCCCAGAGAATCTCTTTTTGTTGCTCAGATGTGGCCTCTCTCTCTCTAAGCCAACTTGGCAGGTGAACTCACTGCCCTCCCGACCTATGTGAGACATGACTCCAAGGGGTATAAATCTCTCTGAACATGTGGGACCTGTATCTTAGAGGTGAGTTGGGACCCAAGATCATGGGATTGAGAAGACTTCTTGACCATAAAGGGGAGAGAGAAATGAGACAAAATAAAGTTTCAGTGGCTGAGAGATTTCAGAGCCAAGAGGTTATTCTGGAGGTAATTCCTATGCATTATATAGATAACCCTTTTTAGTGTAGGGTGTATTGGAGTGGCTGGAGGGAAGTACTGGAAACTGTTGAGATGTGTTCCAGTCGCCTTGATTCTTGAAGATGATTGCTTAAAGATATAACTTTTAAAATGTGACTGTGTGATTATGAAAACCTTATGTCGGATGCTCCTTTTATCCAGACTATGGACAGATGAGTAAAAAAATATAGATAAAAAAAAAAAAACAAACGATGGGGGTGTTCTAGTTTGCTAGCTTCCAGAATGCAATATACCAAAACTGGAATGGCTTTTAAAAAGGGAAATTTAATAAGTTGCCAGTTTACAGTTCTACGGCCAAGAAAATGTCCCAATTGAAGCAAGTATATAGAAATGTCCAACCTAAGGCATCCAAGGAAAGATACCTTGGTTCAAGAAGGCAAATGGAGTTCAGGGTTTCTCTCTCAAGTGGAAGGGCACATGGCAAACACAGTCAGAGTTTCTCTTTCATCTGGAAGGGCACATGGCAAACACGGCATCATCTCCTAGCTCCCTCTCCTGGCTTCCTGTTTCATGAAGTTCCCCTGGAGGTGTTTTTCTTCTTCATTTCCAAAGGTCACTGGCTAGTATTTCTTGTGGCTATGTTGTTCTGCTCTCTCAGAATCCCCTTCATTCTCCAAAATGTTTCCTCTTTTATAGGACTTCAGAAATGAATCAAGACCCACCCAAATGAGTGCAGACACACCTCCGGTTAATCCAGCTTAACAACCACTCTTGATTGGGTTACATCTCCAGGGAGATGATCTAATTATAGATTCAAACATACAGTATTGAATAGGGATTATTCTGCCTTTACAAAATGGGATTTTGATTAAAACATGGCTTTTCTAGGGGACATACATCCTTTAAAACCAGCAGATGCCCCTATTGCCTTTATAACCAATTGACCTGTTTTTTGTGATAATTTTCATGGTTTTTTCTTTCTAACTGTTTATTATTATTATTATTATTTTTTTCATGGGCAGACACCGAGAATTGAAACCAGGTCTTCAGCATGGCAGGTGAGAAATCTGCTGCTGAGCCACCATGGCCTGCCCTGCTTATTATTTTTCGACACAAGTAAAGTATGTTCATTTCAAAAGACTAAATACAGATATGCAAAAAAATACAATAGAAAATAAAAATCCCCCTGAATTTAATCCTTAGAAAAGAACTGCTATTATTAAGCATTTTATGTACATGTTTTCTAACATTTTTCTATGCACATATGTAAATATGAATACACCTATCTTTAACGGGCATTATATGTATATACTGCTTTTCACTTGGCTTATTCACATTGTGACATATCATGGCTATTTCATGTAGATGGAAAAATTCCCTATTAAAATGAAAACTTATATATAGTATCACAAGACAAAATCCAATGGGATGCTTGCAGCAATAGACACATTTAAAATCAGTACCATCAAAAAGTTAAAAAAAATGAGATGAACAAAGGTATAAATAGAAAATGCAACCAAAAGTAAAAGTGGGGTTCTAATTATATATATATAAAAGAACTCAGGACAAAAACTTTAAGTGGGATAAGGCCGCTTCTTTGACTTTCTAATGCATTACTCTAAATTTGTTCCTTAATTTTCTTATCTCTTCCAAACACCTTTCTACCTCATCTCCTCCTCCCCCCCCTTCCTCCTGTCCTTTCATTTTTATTGACCTGCCTATGAGTCATGCCCTCTCTAATTTCCTGGATAGGTGCTGCAAGTTCCTGGCTATTATTTCCTCTAGCTCCCTGACCTTCACCCTCTTCTAAAGGTTGGTCTCCTTCTACATTCTGAGCCCTTTCTTCATTTTTCTGGTGGATATTGTCTATGTTGAGATTTGTTTTTCTTTTTAACTCTTTGAAGTCTACCACTCCTAGGAAACAAAAAAGGCAGGGGTTGCTTTTTGTGCTGTTTGGCCCAGAACCCACCTGCATATCTGACTCAGAGAAATGGGCGAATCGGTCTGTCCCTACTCTGATTCACATCTCCATTCCCTCCAGGTTCTTGTCCTTCCCCCATACTCCAAGTGCAAGTATAAATTCAGACCTGTTCTGTTCCATGGAAGTTTCCTCTTCCCCCTTCCGCTCTGGACTAAGATGGAGGCCTGCCACTACAGAAAAGAGGAGTGCTGTGAAGGGAAAAAGACCTGGACAAGAGGGACTTGTGCACACAAAGGCTCCTCCTCACATGGGAGCGTTGCTTCATTGCTAAGCTCGCCCCCACGCCTGCGCACCACTTTATGGCTGGCTGGAGACCACACCCCAGTCTTCTCATCACATGCACAGACAACCCCCATTCACCGCCGCTCTATGCACGGTGCCCCCGGCGCACACCAGCATGTCACTTATCCTGACCCTCGCCTTTCCGTGAGGTCACAAGTGGAATCACCATCCTGCGGTTGGAGTTTGCGGTCCTCTGGTTACCAGGGACGGTCTACAACCCACCTCATCCACCAGGCCTTGGCTTTTTCTGCTTTTCCTCTGGTCCCTGGTCACCTGCCTCTCCCACTATTCCCTCCCTTTCTCCTCCCCGTGCAGCCACCAACCCTACCACGTACCTTGCTTTTGTCATGCAAGGAGGCGAAAATCTAGAGTGGATTTAAAAAAAATTACTAATTCTCTATACTTTCCTTCACGGCTTCTTTCTTCCTTTTTTTATTTAACTTTTTTTATTGTATAGTATAACATATATACAGAGCAAAGAAATAAAAAAGCAGTAGTTTTCAAAGCACTCTTCAACAAGTAGTTACCATGGCTTCTTTTAAAATCATAAATATAATAAAGCTATTTTCATTTTTGGAGATAAAAGCTTTCTTAAAGTCCTTTATTCAACATTCTACTAACTCCAAATTCCACTTTAGCATTTACTACTTTTGCTTTTCTTGCTCATTGATTTTTTTTTTAATGTTACTGAAGTTGGATGTTTACTGAGGGAGCCAGACAAACATTATTCAAACAGAACTTGAACTGCTGTACATTTATGAGTGTTTTAAAAGAAAACTGGTTTAATATTTATTACTACACAAGGAGAAGGAGAAAGAACATCCTTCAACAGCTCGTGGCATGCCAGTAACCCATTCACCAAACACCGTTTGTACTCAGAGGAGTGAGGCTGCCCTAAGTCATAAAGGGAGCAAGAAAACGTACAAGGGATTAAGGATAAAGCTCTTGCTAGCTTCTTCTGCCTCCATCTAGTTATGTTCTGGAGATGTATTGGGGCACGATAGAACTCCAGCTTCCCAGGTTACCAAGGCACCAGTCCTTGCACATGCAGACTATCTTCCTACCTGGCTCTCAATTGCAGCCTGTCTCCCAGCCCGAACCCATTTACTTGTCCAATTGGCAATTGCTGTGGCAAGCTAGGCAAATATTAGGAAGCACAACCATGAGACTGACAAAATGAGACACCAGAAAAGGAGAGAAAAGACTGCATCTCTTGGAGACTAAGGATAGCGAAATGGTAGATTAGTTACTGCGTTCCCTTGATAAGGAATTCTAATGCAAAATATTTAACATTTTTGAACAATGTAAAAATCACCACCAATTTACCCTGTCCCACAAAGAAAAAAGCTCTTTGATCATTCCCTTCTGAGACTGGGGAAAAAGTCATTTAGATTCTCTCCCAAGATTCTAAATTATTTAAATTAAACTGTGTTAAATGTTTAATTGATAAAAATATAATTGAAAGTATATTAAATGCCGAGACTGAAAATTAGAGTCTGCCAGGAATGAAGGCTTACAGACCACTCCTTTTTCCTTTTGTCAATTCTAATTTTTAGAAAATATTCTGGCATTTTTTGGAGGGGCGGGGGTGGGGGTGATTAGTCTGGGAATCGAACCCTGGTCTCCTGCATGGAAGGCAAGCATTCTACCACTGAAACACCCGTGTACCCCTGGCTTGGCTTTTAAAAAATATATTTTTATTGACAAATCTTCACACACAGTCCATACTTGGTGTACAATCAATGGCTCACAATATAATCACATAATTGTGAATTCATCACCATGATCATTTTTAGAACATCTACATCACTCTTGAAAAAGAAATAAAAAGAAAAAAGAAGAAAGAAAAAAAATACACATCACATCCTTTACCCCTTCCTCTCAATGACTACTAGTATTTCTATCTACCCAAGTTATTTTACCCTTTGTCACCCCTATTGTTTATTTATTTTTTACTATAATTTTTTACTCATATGTCCATAGCCTGGATAAAAGCAGCATCAGACACAAGGTTTTCACAATCACACAGTCACATTGTAAAAGTTGTATCTTTATACAATCATCTTCCAGACTCAAGGTTACTGGGACACATCTCAACAGTTTCCAGTACTTCCCTCCAGCCACTCCAATATACCCTAAACTAAAATGCGATCTCTATATAATGCATAAGAATAACCTCCAGGATAACCTCTCGACTGTGTTTGAAATTTTTCAGCCATTGAAACTTTATTTTGTCTCATTTCTTTCTTCCCATTTTTGGTCAAGAAGGTTTTCTCAATCACTGGATGCCAGGTCCAAGTTCATCCAGGGGGCAGTTCTTGCCAACGTTGCCAGGGATATTTACACCCCTGGAAGTCATGTCCAAAATAGGGGGGAAAGCAGTGAGTTTACCTGTTGAGTTGGCTTAGAGAGAGAGTCTGGCATGGTTTTAAAGTTTTCATTAAACCGTTAGAGATAGTTTATGTCATGGTTGTCCCTCCTATGGTCAATAATAATGCTAGAATTTTTTATGTGAGAAGCACGAAGGCCACACATTTCAACACAAATAAATATCCCAACATTTTTGAAGTATGGTATCATGTCATCTGTATATAATTAAAGTTGTACTTCTTCCTTTCCAATTTGGATGCCTTTTATTTCTTTTTCCTACCTGATTGCTCTAGCCAGAACTTCTAGTACAATGTTGAATAATATTGGTGACAAAGGACATCCTTGTCTTGTTCCCGATCTTAGGGGGAAGGCTTTCAATCTCTCACCATTGAGTACAATGCTGGCTATGGGTTTTCCATATATGCCTGTGCTAGTTTGAAGCTATTATGTACCCCAGAAAAGCCATGTCCTTTAATCCTCATTCAATATTGCTAGGAGGAATCTTTTACTATACCATGGAGATATGACACACCCAACTGTGGTTATTAACTTTTGATTAGATGGAGATGCGACTCCACTCATTCCAGGTGAGTCTTGATTAGATTGCTAGAGTCTTTAAAAAGGGGAAACATTTTGGGAAAATGCCAGATATGACAGCCTAGAGAAATGACAAAAGCCTCAGAGCCAAAAGAAACTTCACAGCAGAGCTGACACAGATGCAGACACATGGAGAACAGAGACACGGATGTTTGGAGATGTTTGAAGCCTAGCAGATGTTGCCATGAGATGTTAAGCAAGCCTGAACCTGGACAGGCAGATGCCAACCACTGACTACCCAGCTGACAAAGGTGTTCCTAACCCATGGACCTTCCTTGAGTTAAGGTAACCTCTTGTTGGTGCCTTAATTTGGACATTTTCATTGCCTTAGGAATGTAAATTTGTAACTTATTAAATTCCCCTTTTGTAAAAGCCATTCCAGTTTTGGTATATCACATTCAGGCTGCTTTTGCAAACTGGAATAACACCCTTTATCATATTGAGAAGTTATCTTTGATTCCTACCTTTTGAAATATTTTTTATTAGAAAAGAATGTTGAATTTTGTCAAATGCTTTTTCAGCATCAGTCGAGATGATCATGTGATTTTTCCCTTTTGATTTAATATGCTATATTACATTGATTGATTTTCTGGTGTTGAATTACTCTTGCATTCTTGGTATAAACCCCACTTGGTCGTTGTGTATAATTCTTTTTTATCTTTGTCAGTCTAGCTAGGGGTCATCAATTTTATTGATTTTCTCAAAGAACCATCTTTTGGTTTTATTGATTCTTTCTATTGTTCTTTTGTTCTCCAATTCATTTAATTCAGCTTTAATCTTTGTTATTTCTCTTCTTTGGTTTGTTTTGGGGTTAGTTTGCTATTCGCTATTCTTTCTCTAGTTCCTCCAGGTGAACTTAACTAAGTTCTTGATTTTTTCTCTTTCTTCTTTTTAATTTTGTATTTAGAGCAATAAATTTCCCTCCCACCCCTGCCTTTGCCACATCTCATAAGTTCCGATATGTTACATTCTCATTTCCATTCATCTCCAGATACTTAATGATTTATCTTGCAATGTCTCCTTTGACCCACTGGTCATTTGAGTGCATTATTTAATCTCCATATATTTGTGAAAGTTCTGGTTCTTTGGTGGTTGTTGATTTCCAGCTTAGTTCCATTGTGATCAGAGCAAGTGCTTTGAATAATTTCAATATTTTAAATTTATAAAGACCTGTTTTGTGCCCCAGCATATGATCTATGCTGGAGAATGTTCTATGACCAATAGAGAAAAATGTATATCTGGTGCTTTGGAGTCTAACAGTCTATGTATGTCTGTTTGGTCTTATTCACTTATCAAATTATTTAACTTCTCTATTTCCTTGCTGAGCCTCTGCTTGGTTGTTCTATCTATAGAGGAGAGTGGTGTATTGAAGTCTCCCACTATTATTTGTGGAATGTCTATCACTCCCTTTGGTTTTGCCAATGTTTTTCTCATGTACTTCAGAGTTCCTTGATTGGGAGCATATACATTTATGATTGTTATTTCTTCCTGGTGAATTGTCCCTTTTATTAAGTGCCCTTCTTTGTCTCTTATTATGTCTTTACATATAAAGTCTATTTTGTCTGATATTAGTACATCTGCTCCTATTTTCTTTCGTTTACAGTTTGCATGGAGCATTTTTCTCTATCCTTTCACTTTCAATGTATTTGTATCCTTGGTTTTAAGATGAGTCTCTTGTAAGCAACATATAGCTGGATCATATTTCTTAATTCATTCTGCCAATCTTTATCTGTTACTTGGTGAATTTTTATTCTGTTAACATTCAAAGTTATTACTGTAAAGGCATTTCTTGAGTCTACCATCTTATTCTTTGGATTTTATTTGTCAGTTCTATATATTCTTTTCCCTCTTTCTCTTTTAATCCTTTAAGTTAGTGTTACTGGTACTTTTCAATTCTGTGCTCTCTTTCAGACCTTCCTGTCATGACTATTTTTTCACAGCCACAGAACTCCCTTTAGTACTTCTTGTAGGGGTGGTCTCTTGTTGACAGATTCTCTAGACATTTGTCTGTCTGTGAAAACTTTCATCTCTCCCTCACTTTTGAAGGACAGTTTTGCTGGATACAGAATTCTTGGCTGGAAGTCTTTCTCTTTTAGGATCTTAAGTATATCACACCACTGCCTTACGCCTCCATGGTGCCTGCTGTTTAGTTCAAACTCAGTCTTATGTGGTTTCCCTTGTATGTAGTAGATCATTTTTCTCTTTCTGTTTTCAGGCTTTTCTGCTTCTCTTCAACATTTGACAGCCTGATTATTATGTGTGTTGGAGTAGGTCTATTTGATTTTTATTTATTTATTTATTAAACTTTTTTGTATAGTATAACATATATACAAAGCAAAGAAATAAAAAAACAATAGTTTTCAGGGCACTCTTCAAAAAGTGGTTACAGGATAGATCCCAGAGTTTGTCATGGGTTACCATATAATCCTCCCATATTTTTCCTTCTAGCTGTTCCAGAATATAGGTGGCTAGCGGACTTAAATACTTTTTTATCATCACAATCAACTTTTTTTCCTTCTTTTTTTGTGAACAATAACATATATACAAAAAAAACCCTATAGATTTCCAAGCACAGCACCACAATTAGTTGTAGGACATATTTCAGACTTTGGCATGGTCTGAATTTTCACAATTTTAGGTTTTTACTTCTAGCTGCTCTAAAATACTGGAGATTAAAAGAGATATCAATTTCATGATTCAGCATTCATACTCATTTGTTAAGTCCTATCTTTTCTATGTATAATTCCATCATCACCTTTGATCTTTCCATCTATTTGGTTATATTCTATTTGGGGCTTGCTGGACTTCTTTTTGTCTTTTTAAGGTGTGTTTGTCAGGGTTCTCTAGAAAAACAGAACTAATAGGAAAGAGTTGTAAATATGAGATTTATTAAGGTGTCTCATGCAACAGTGGGAATGGAAGAGTCCAAAATCCATAGGGCAGGTTGTGAGGCTAGTGGCTCCAATGAAGGGTCTTGGCTAACTCCCCAGAAGAGGCTTGCTAGCGGAAGAAGCAGTGAAAAAGTCTCTCTTATTCCTTAAAAACCTTCAAATGATTGGATTATCTCAGTGTGGGAGATGTACATTACTTGATCCCAGATGTAATTAGGCAGAGATGCAAGCAAATGATTGATGATTTAATCAAGCAGCCATGAAATATCTTTGCAGGCCAGTGCTTGCCTGACCAGACAACTGGGCATCATCATTTGGCCAAGTTGACAACAGAACCTAACCATCACATAAGGGTTGGGAAGTTCCCCCCATTATCTCCTCAACTAATCTTGGCCTTTTATTCTTCTAGGACACCAGTAATTCTTATATTTGCATATTTCGTTCTGTCCATCATTTTCCTGAAATCCAATTCAAATTTTTCCATATTTTCTTTGTTCTTTTGTGCATTTGAAATCAATTGTCCTGTCCTCTAGTTCACTTATTTTTTCTCCTGCCTCTTCAATCTTCTGTTGTGTGTCTCTAGTATATATTTTTGATTTGGTACAGCATCTTTAATATCTGTGATATCTGCTATTTTTCTATTTATTCTTTCAAATTCTTTTTATGCTGTTCCAGTGTCTTTTTGATCTCCTTTATGTCATTAGCCAACCCATTGAATTTATTCAGAGAACAACTTTGATTAGTTGTTCCAAAGACTGTGTCTCCTCTGGTATTTTAATTTAGTACTAGACTGGGTTATATCTGTCTGCGTCTTCATATGCTTTGCGATTTTCTGTTCCTTTCAAGGCATGTAATTATCTTGATAGGGTTACTTTGGAAGTTGATTTCCTTCAGTAGTCAAAAGTTTTGTATTTGCTTGATGGGTGTGTGGCAGGATGTGGTGCTTGGGTGGGGCACAGTGGCATGGTGGTAGGCTGGGACACAGGACTAGGCATGGGGCAGGGGTGCTATGCTGGTGCTGAGGAGCATGGAGTGGGAGCATGGGATTGTGGGGGGGGTGGCTTGGGTGCAGCTCAGACAGCTCTCAGAGTGGGGTGTGGCCGGAGGTGGATGGAGTGCCTGTGCGGGTGCATGTGTGGAGCCTGGCATCATGGGTATTGGGGCATGGAGGTCAGGATGCAGGGGTTGGGGTGTTAAGGTATGGGTGGTGGGGCTCAGGGGTGTTGGGGTGAGGCCAACAGGGCATATGTGTGGGGAGTTGGGGTGTGGGAGGGCATGTGTGCTCGGCACAGGGTGGTGTGGCTGGGGTGGAGGTGCACACCTGAAAGGGGTGTGGGAGTAGGGTAATGATGCAAATATGAATGTGTACAGGGGCAGGGCACAAGGCATGCAGGTCGGGTTGCCAGGGGTCCTTGGCGCAGGCATAATGGTGCATGGGTTATGAAGGGGAGAGCAGCACATGTGGGTATGGCACATTCAAGGAATGTGGCTTGGCTTACTTCCTAGTCCTTGTCTCCTTGTCTGTGCACTCCTAAGGGCTCTGGGCCGCCTTTGGAAAGGAGCACATTAATCTCTTTGCACTACCTGGATGGTCTTTGGTTCTCTGTGTCTCAATTCCTCAGCTTTTTCAACCAGGGCCTCCCTATGTGGTGTAGAAGACCCTGTCAGGTCACCTGTACCCTGGAATCACTATCCTGATAATTTTTGTCACTTCTCTAGCTGTTTCTTGGAGCAGGGGTGAACTTGACCTACCCCATTCCACATCTTCCATTTTTCAAGAAAAGAAACACATTATCATGGAATTACAGAACAGGACCTTATAAATCATCTAGCCAAACCCCCTAGTTTTGGAAATAAAGGAGAATTTTAGGCTCTGATAAGTTAAGTGATTTGCTCAAGGCTGGAAAAACTAGTCAGTTCCAGAATTAAAAGCATGATTCAGATATCCAGACTTGTAGTCCAGGTTTCTGTCCTTTCGCAAATCAGTAAGAAATGTCTGCATATAAATGATTATTCCAGAATATCCTCAAATTTGAGTATAACACAAGTGAGCTATGTGGTGGTGATGGAATATAGTATGCTTCATATCAAATATAAGTTGCCAGCCACTGTACTGAGACCTGTGCCTCTCTGTGCATTTGTAGTTTTCTGCTGGATTGGAAAATACAAAGTGGATCACCACTTTGTTTCCTTCCTTCTTCCCAACAACATCTGAGCCAATCTTGGAGGGTATGATGGTTAGGTTCTGGTGTCAGCTTATCAGGTGATGATGCACAGCTGTCTGGTCAGGCAAGCACTGGCCTTACTATTGCTGCAAAGATATTTCATGGCTGGTTGATAAGCCAGAAGGCTGGTTTATTAAATCATCAGTCAGTTGATTGCAGCTGTGGCTGATCAACTAAAGGTATGTCTCCTGTAAACGAGATAACCCAATCAGTTGGACTTGATCCAGTCATTTGAAGACTTTTAGGCAAGAAGAGGTCATTTTCACTGTTTCTTCAGCCAGTGAGCCTTTCCTGTGGAGTTTGTGGAGTTTCCTGTGGAGTTGCCAGCTTCACAGCCTGCCCTACAAATTTTGGACTCCTCCATCCTCATGGTTGTGGAGACACTTTTATAAATCTCATATTTACAGATACCTCCTGTCGGTTCTGTTTCACTAGAGAACCCTGACTAATACAAGGGTAGATCACTGTTGCCCACCAACACCACTTGGTCCATCTGCCCCCAAAAGTTATTATTAACAGAGACATTCCCTTCCAGAGAAGAGCTCTTGGAAGTTATGTCAATAGTCAGGATTCTGGGGTTCACCAATGTCACGTCTGATGCACCCGCCGAGCTACTCCCATTAGCGGAAGCATGAGAAAAGAGAGACACTAGGTTTGCTATTGAGCTGACTTTGTCCCGGGCTGGTAAGTTCACTGCTGGGTGTACGGGAGCTTGTAGCTTCTAGCTGTGTTAGAAGACCTTGACGCAGGATGTGCTGTTTCACCCTGTGAGTCTTCATGCTGTGCTTGGATATGAAGAGTCTATTACAGCTGGAGACCCTGCAACGGCTCTTGGAAGCATTCACACCCTGAAGGTGTTTCTTAGAGTGAATGTACAGGCTACTACAAGCGGAGAATGTATCACAGTATCCTTCCAAAGGACACTTGAGTGGCTGTGTGCCCAGGTGGGTAATGCTGTGGCCTTTCAAATGCTCTGCTTTCATGAATGATTTCCCACAGCCTTCCACAGAACAGGTGTATCTCTGGTCATCATCATGTTTCCTCTTGTGCCTGAAGAGTTTGGACATGCTAGTGAAGGTCCAGCCACAACTGTCAGAGTCACAAATAAAAGGTCCTTCACTTGTATGACTTCTCAAGTGAGTTTTTAGTCAACAGGCTTTGTCATATTGTTTGCTTCATTCAGGAAAGGAACAAGAGTACTTGTTCCCTGAAATGGGCTCGATTATGGGGAAAACAGATTACTTTCTGTGATAAATATCTTCTCGCAATAGGGAAAAATCACACTTGTATGGCCTTTCCTGATCGAAGTGGCTGCGCTGGTGGGAGCTGAGCTTGATGTGCTGGAGAAGTGCTCAGTGCACATCTCGCACTTGAACAGGTTCTGCTCACAACCTTTCACGTACTCCTTGAGGTTGTAGACGGTGGTGAAGTTCTTGCCGCGGCCGCCCACGGGGCAGCTGAAGGGTACCTTGAGCTTGTAGGAGGTGGTGAAGGCACAGCCGCAGCTGTCCCGGTGGCACTTAAAGGGCCGCCGGCCCTGGTTGCCGCCGTGCGTCAGTAGGAGCCCCTTGACTTGGTGCTTCTAGACTTAGGTCTATGAGCACTGCGGCTCCTCTCAGCGGCAGTCCAGCCCGCTGAGGCCCGCACCGGGAGCCCCGCGGCGGCCGTCGGCGGCTGTGGACGGCCCTCGAGGCCTTCGCGGAACGACAGTGTGGCTGCGGGTTCGGGGAGCTCGGCAGGACCCCCGGGCTGCCGACCGGATGGCGAGGGCGGGGCGAGAGGCCCAGGAGTTCCATCGTGGACACCCCGGAACTGTATCCTTAATCCGGGGCGGCGGAGGAAGTGCTGTCCTTCATTGATTCTTTTTAATTTTAGTTTAGAAACCTTAGAAGGAAGCAAGCAATTTAAAAGACAGTTCAAAAAAAAAAAGACAGTTCATGCACCTAGGAAGAGTTAACTTGCAATTAACATTGTAACTATAATTCAGTTCTGTGTACTGCTACCTGAACATGTTAAGGAGATCAGTAAGGAGAGAGAGCTTAATAGAGAATGTGACATTGTTGCCATAGTCAATAGGTAACTATTAAACTAAAGAGATTTTGCTGCTACTCCAAGTCATCAATGAGCTGCATTTTTCACCTGGTAGGTCCCCAAAATATATATGCAACACACTCATGCACACACAAACACTAGTCAGGTAGACGCATTCTTTATTAACGATTCAGGCTTTGGCCCCAATCTTTCTTATAGTCCCTTACACTGATGAATTGAGCTGGGTAATACAATCCAACTGCTCTAAAGGCATAACATCAGTTTTGGTTCATCCCCACATTAAAGATATTTATTAACTACACAGTTATAACAGCTGTACATCATGCTACCACACATGGCTCTCTGAAACTACTGTTATGAAGTACTCATTATGTACCAGGTGCATTGAATGGACTTTTACCTTGAATCATAAAAGCTATTTGAGGTAGGTTCTGTGATTGTCCCAATTTTACAAATAGTGAGACTGAGGTATGTAATTTAAATAACTTGCTCAAGATCACACAGCTAGAAAGTATAGAGCTGAGTTTGAAATCCAGATTTGTTTCTCACCACCACTTGTGGTCATAGACCGTAAGCTATATTGTAGCCTCTTGGAAATTTTGGTATCCTTTAGGGTTCTTTCATAGACATTCTTTTCTTCCAACTTACATGTTCATATTTATTTCCTTTTGCTGCTGTAACAAATTACCACAAAATTTGGATTTAAAGCGACAAACATTTATTCTCTTAGAGTTCTGGAAGCCAAGTGTCAGTAGGGCTGGTCTCTTCTGGAGGCCCCAGGAGAAAATCTGTTCCTTGCCTCTTCTAGCTTCTGGTGGCTGCTGGCTTGTGGCCAAATTTCTGCTTCCATTGTCACAGGGTCTTCTCTTCTGAGGTCAAATATCCTTCTGCCTCCCTCTTTTTTTTTTTTAACCGTGAAAGTATCTTTAATGTTTAAGAAAATCTAAAAGATTTATTATGTAATTTCAAATCAAAATGGGTAATTGATTTTAGACTTTGGATTTTTTAAAATTTTTTTATTGTATAGTATAACATATATACAAAGCAAAGAAATGAAAAAGCAATAGTTTTCAAAACACTCTTCAACAAGTGGTTACAGGACAGATCCCACAGTTTGTCATGGGTTACCATACGATCTTCATATTTTTCCTTCTATCTGCTCCAGAATATAGGAGGCTAGAGGGCTTAAATATTTTTTTTATCATCACAATAAACTTTTATCCTTCTTTTTGTGGAAAATAAAGTATATACAAAAAAGCTATAAATTTCAAAGCACAGTACCACAATTAGTTGTAGAACATATTTCAGACTTTGACATAGGTTACAATTTCACAATTTTAGGTTTTTACTTCTAGCTGCTCTAAAATACTGGAGACTAAAAGAGATATTAATTTAATGATTCAGCATTCATATTCATTTGTTAAATCCTATCTTCTCTGTATAACTCCACCATCACCTTTGATTTTTCCATCCGTCTCTTTAGGGGTGTTTAGGCTATGGCAATCCTTAATTTTTCATATTGTAAGGGTCTGTCACTAATATGGGGTAGGGAGATGGAACAATCTGATGTTCTGGAGACGCTGGGGTAGGTTTCAGGACTTATCTGGACCAGGGACCCATCTGGAGATTGTAGGTTTGTGGAAAGTTACCCTAGTGCATGGAACCCTTGTGGAATCTTATATATTGCCCTAGGTGTTCTTTAGGATTGGCTGGAATGGTCCTAGTTGGGGGTTGGCAGGTTATGTTAGGTAGCAAGGTCTACCTGAAGCTTGCATAAGAGCAGCCTCCAGACTAGCCTCTCAACTCTATTTGAACTCTCTCTGCCATTGATACTTTATTAATTACACTTCTTTCCCCTCTTTTGGTCAGGATGGAATTATTGATCCCATGGTGCCAGGTCTGGATTCATCCCTGGGAGTCATCTCCCACCTCGCCAAGGAGACTTTCACCCCTGGATGTCATGTCCCACATAGGGGAACACTTCTGCTTCACTCTTATAAGGACACTTGAGATACGTTTAGGGCCCACTGGATAATCTAAGATAACCTCATGTTTCAGTTTGCTAATGCTGTTGGAATACAATAAGCCAGAAATTGATCAGCTTATATAAAGGGGATTTATTAAGTTACAAATTTACAGTTCTAAGGCCCTAAAAATGTCCAATTTAAGGCACCAGAGAGAGATACCTTGATTCCAAAGAAAGGCTGATGTCTGTCATATGGGAAGGGAAAAGGTTGGCATCTGCTAGTCCTTATTCCTGGTTCCAGTGCCTTTAGCTTCTGATTCCAATGGCTTTCTCTTTAGGTGTCTGTGGGTCCTGACTTAGTTGCTTTTGGTAAAAACTCTGGATTTCATCTCTTAGCTTAGAATCTCATGAAAAAGCGCGTGGCAACATCTGCTGGGCTGTGGTCCCTGTCTAGCTTCTTTTGTCTCTGCACAGCTCCTGGCGTCTCCTGGGGCTTTTGCATTTCCAAACGTCTGCATCTAAGCTTTCTCCTATTGCCTCTCAAAGCATCAATGTTGGCACTCCAAGCGATCCCAAATGTCTGCATCTATGTTGGCTCTGACCTGATTCTGTCTCTGTGAGCTGCCACTCCAGTAAACTAAGATCCACTTTGAATGGGCGGGGGTCAAGTTGCCATCTAATCAAAAGGTCCCACAGACAACTGAGCGTGTCATCCCATGGAAGCAACCTAATCAAGAGGTCCCACCCTACAATATTGAATCAGGATTGTCCCCATAAAATTGGATCAGGATTAAAAGAACATGGCATTTCCAGGGCACATAACAGTTTCAAACCAGCACACCTCACCATCTCAAGATCCTTAACTTATTTACATCTGTAAAGTCACATTTGCTGTACAAAGTAATATTCACAGGTTCTAGAGATTAGTACATAGCTGTCTTTGGGGGTCACTTTTCAGCCTTCCACAATGTTCAAATAATCTCATGGTGTTCACTATCTTCTAAACAATGACTTCCAAATCTGTCTTTCCAGCATATATCTCTCTTTTGAGCTCTATACTCCTTTATCCAACTTACTTTTGTTTTCTACCACCTAATACCACCACAGACTAAACATGTCTCTGTCAGTTCTTTTCTTTCCATGCCTAAAACCCCAACTCTGGATTATCTATCTAAATTAATGACGCCCTGGTGCCTCCTGCCCATATGCAAATTAAAAAATAAATAAATTAATTAATTAATTAATTAATGACACCAGGATTCAAACAGTTCCCCTAGACAGACTTTCTTTCTCAGTGTCCACATCCAGTCAATCACCAAAACCTGTTCATTATACTTCTCGTAAACTACTGAAACAACCTCTCTTCTGGGCTCCCTACACCAAGTATTGTCTTTGTCCATAAAAGGATGAATCCAGAATACCACATAGGAAGACGTCACATTCAGTGGTTTTATCCTCAAAGAGTGCCATGAAGTCTGTATTTCTTGGGGGAAATCCTCTTTCTGAAAAGCCACTGAATTTTTCAAATAAAGAGGAACTGGCTTGTAAAGAACATTTTCATGTATTCTCATATTAACTTTTAGCTGTTATTAGAGATGAACTCCACTTGTAGAATATTTAGAAGATTGAGGAAAGTGTGGCACTTTGGTGCAATTTTATGCCCTGAGCGGCTACTATGCTATAGCTGTGATATATTTCTACTCTGAGTCCAGTTTCACCTTTGGCCCTTATGTAAATACAGATCAGCCTAGTATTGGTTTGAATTCTGTTTGCTCTACTCCCATCCTGCCTACATCCTCAGGACATGAAGATGCTATCAGTTACTCCATTATTACCATTCCTAAATTTCCTTCCACTCACTCTCTCAACACTTGCTCTGGGACTCCTGAGCACTGTTTTCACCCCAAACTGGATGGTAGTTGAATGAAGCAGGGCCAATCTTAGTCTCTGTGATACAGTCTCTCTCTCTCTCTCTCTCTCTCTCTCTCTCTCTCTTTTTAATAAACTCTTTGCTGGCCAAGCTGCTTACATAGTCTTTCCACATCAAGTTCTGATACAACAAATTAGGCTTTTTTTTTTTTTTACTAAACTATATTATTCTTTTTGTTGTAACAGCCTAAATTCTCAGTTCATCTTCATTGGATATTTATTCTTTTCAAGCTCTCAAACTCTCTGTTCATTAACAGTCTTAGTTTCCTCCCAAAGGAATCTGATCATGTCCATGGTGCATACATTTTGCTGCTTTAACTCCCACACAAAAAAAATCTTGATGATGTGTGGTTGTCTGTCCCAGCCGGCTGGAATGTGCAACAATTTCTTATACCATTTCCAGAAGCAGAGTTTAGATTGTTGTCTCTGCCTCTGTGTTCCTTTAAAGGTGTTTGTGTACTTGCATATCATCAAATTTCTCAACCTTGATGTTAGGTTTTCACTCAGCCACTTTTTCTACTGGAGAAAAATTTACCTCAATTTTTAAAAGATAATGTAAATCTAGGCCCAGTAGATGGAGGTGGCTGAAAGATGCACTGACTGAAAAGCAGATTGGCAAACAGTGGTGGATACAAATGATTGAACACTGTGCTGCTACAAAAAGGAATGAAGTTGTGAAACGCGACGATGTGAATGAACCTGTGGGGCATTTATGAAGCAAAATAAGCCAGGAACAAAGGAGCAAATATTGTATGGTCTCATTTAGAAAATACTTATAAGAAAACTGGGGCCTAGATTGCAAGCTCTTATAGCAGTCACATTTAGTCTGGAGTGATAATTGTTATTTCTGGGTTTTGAGAAGCTGTTTTATATATGTATAATCTGGTATTTAAAGGTAAGAACAAAGCTGACCAAGTTGGGATTAAGATAATTCAAAATATGGGGGTAAGGAAGACATTGTCTGTATTTTTAGACCTTCACCTACATTTTGAGACCAAAAAGTTTATTTTGTCCAGAAACTAAATTTTTTGTAGCACATAATCTAACTCAACCTGTCTGGATAGCTCATTTAAACAATTGAAACACAAGGAGCACAGAATAAGAATGAGAGCCTTTAATCCTGTATAGCTTAATGTAATATCTGGATACATCCTAAGGTATATTAGGCAGATAATGAAAAAGTATTGGCAAAGTCCCTTGAGCAATGGGAGAGAAAACATGAAAGTATTAAACATTACCACCAGGGAAACCCTTGATATTGTGTCAAACATTAGGATGCCCAAATCAATAGGCCAAGCTCTTGATCTTGAGGCTTGCTTTTGTGAAGCTTATGTATGTAGCAGAGAAGCTTAGCCTACCTATAGGTATGTCTAAGAGTTACTTCTGGAGGACCTCTTTTGTTGCTCAGATGTGGCCTCAGTCTCTCTAAGCCCAACTCTGTAAATGAAATGATTGTCCTCCCCACTACATGGGACATGACATCCAGGGGTGAAAGTCTCCCTGGCAGTGTGGGAGATGACTCCTAGGGATGAGCCTGGCCCTGGCACTGTGGGATCAACAATGCCATACTGACCAAAAGGGGGAAAAGAAGTGTAACAAATAAGGTATCAGTGGCTGAGAGAGTTCAAATAGAGTTGAGAGACTACTCTGGAGGTCACTCTCATGCAAGCTTCAGTTAGACATTGTTACTTATCAAAACTTGCCAACCCCCAATCATAACCATTCCTGCCAATCTTAAAGAATAACTAGGATTCCATGTATATAATGTATGTGTATGAAGATTTGTCAATAAAAATATTTTTAAAAAAGAATACCAAGGGCATTATATAAGATTCTACAAAGGTTCCATGCACTAAGGTAACTTTCCAGAAACCTGCAACCTCCAGATGGGTCCCTGGACCAGATAAGTCCTGAAATGCAGAAGGGCAAGCCTTTCCAGAACATCAGCTAGTCCCATCCCCCTATCCCATATTATCGACAGCCCCTTCCAACATGAAAAAGTTTGAATGGGCATAGCCCAAATGCCCCTAAAGAGTGGGAGAAAGATTCAAGTTGATGGTGGAGTTATACAGAGAAGGTAAGGTTTAAGAAATGAGTATGATTGCTGAATCTTTATACTGATATTTCTGTTAGTCTCCAGCACCTTAGAGCAGCTAGAAATAAAGACCTAAAATTGTGGATTTGTAATCCATACCAAACTTTGAAATCTGTTCTACAACTAATTATTTTGTGATGTACTTTGAAATTTATTGCTTTTTTGTATATATATTATTTTTCACAAAAAAGGAAAAAAAGAAAGAGAAGGAGGAGGTCAGTAGAAAAGACAGGATTTAACAAATGAGTAGTTCTACTGCTGAATCACTATATTGATATTTCTGTTGGTGTCCAGTGTCTTGGAGCAGCTAGAAGAAAAAACAAAAAGAATTGTGGAACTGTAACCCATACCAAACTTTAAAATCTGTTCTATAACTACTTGTTAAAATGTACTTGGAAATTTATTGTGTTTTTGTGTATATGTTATATTTTACAACTAAAAAAACATTAAAAATAATGCAGATGTGAATATAAGCATCATGAAGGCAAGAATTTTGTTTTGTTCACTGCTGTCTCAGGATTTAGCCAAGTGCCTGGTACTTAGTAGGAGATTAATCAATGTTGGGATAAAAAATAAGCAGACTTTTGGAAATCAAATATATCAGTTATTATCAAAGGTACGCTGATGGTTTCAGTATGTCTTATATGTGAAACCTCATATTATTAGTCCATTTCCTGGGTTACTATGATCCCACTTGATCAATTACAAGACTTCCAAAATAAGCAAATAACTATTTTGATACAAGATTTTCTGACTGTAAAACCAATGTTTTCCTTGATACTTCATACTGCCTCTACTTTATATAGTTAGGCTCCAGGATTCAGGGACAGATTTGCCAAAAGTGATGCTCCATGTGTTTATGCAGGGTCGTGCCTATATATGGTTGGATAATAACATTTATCTTGGTCCAAGTGGAGAATTCCAGCAAGCACTTGAACAAAGGGTCTCAGAAAAGAAGTCCTGGGTACATAAATGTATTTTGGCTAGCACCATCTGACACATGGTAGGCATTCAGAAGATATCTGTTGAATGAGTAAATAGATGAAATGCAAGTTTGGGCATCTCTAGCAAATGCAGTTGAGGATATATCCTTCCTGTATTTTTTATACCTGTGAATTTTTAAAACAGAATTTGGAACCAGAGTTTCATAATGAAAGTAATGTTTACTACTATTTTATTTTTGCAAAGTTATTATCTCTTTATTGGAGAATATTTAGAAAGTAGATATGAAATGCCACCTTGTGACCAAAGAGAGAACTACAGCATGAACTTTGCTGACAAGGGAGAGGGGCAAGGAGGGAGCCTAGAAAGAAGCTTCTCAGGAGGACCCACATAGGTCAGACATTTATACCAGGTTCTTCTCAGAAGATAGAACAGAAAGACAATAAGGAACTAGAATAGCCAACAGCCTGCATCTCAGCTAAAGAAAAGGGAGAAATGGAATTATGATTTTTCAGCTTTATGATATTTTTTAAAATTACACAAGCTTCACTTGTTCATTGACAAAATTAAAACTAGAAATAAGAGAAAGATAAAAATGAAGCTATAAAGTATTATTGTACTTTATAATAATACATCATACACTTTTAATATGTTGATATTTTTCATTAACCTGTGTGTGTATGTGTGTATTCTGCAATTGGCTTTTTCATGAAACAATATATCAGGAACAGCTTCCTATGCCAATTATATATTTCTACATCATGTTTTATAATCATGACAGTAAGAATTTTCCCATGATTTCAAAATTTCCAGCAGGAAACTAAATTAAATGGAAGTATGGAGAGGAGATTTTCTCATCTTACAATACAGAAATGGCACCAGAGTGCACATCAAATATAAATGTTTATAAAATTCAGTCATTGCTTTGTAACACCAAACAAATGACAGTTATTCTATTTAGTTTGTGGAGAAGTCACCTCTTTTGTGGAAGGGAAAAGCTTGGATGAAAGGAAAGCATGGGCTTTGGCTTTAGAAGGGGCGTGGGGGCCAAGGAAACTCATAGTTCCTATTTGAGTATTAACGTCATTCCTGATGATGGTGATGGTGATGATGTGATGATAATAATGATGGTGGGGGCTCTAACATTCCCTAAAGGCCTATTATATGCCAGGCATTTCATATGGGTTTCTACCATTATTTCCCACAATAGATTTTTTAATTACATATAGTTATACTCATATTACATGTGAGCAAACCAATTTGGTTTCAAACTTCTTATAAGGAGAGAATCCAGGTCTAGTCAGAGCATTCCCATTTTACCAGGTCCACTCTCTCTCTCTCTTTTTTTTAAACTTTTTTTTATTGTATAGTATAACATATATGCAAAACAAAGAAATGAAAAAGCAATAGTTTTCAAAGCACTCTTCAATAAGTAGTTACAGGACAGATCCCATAGTTTATCAAGGGCTACCATACGATCTTCTCATATTTTTCCTTCTAGCTGCTCCAGAATATAAGAGGCTAGAGGGCTTAAATATTTTTTATCTTCATAATCGACTTTTTTCCCTTCTTTTTTGGGAAAAATAACATACATACAAAAAGGCTATAAATTTCAAAGCAATTTCACAGCACCACAATTAGTTGTAGAACATATTTCAGATTTTGACATGGGTAACAATTTTGCAATTTTAGGTTTTTATTTCTAGCTGCTCTAAAATACTGGAGACTGAAAGAGATATCAATTTAATGATTCAACATTCATATTCATTTGTTTAATCCTGTCTTCTCTTATCCACCATCACGTTTGATCTTTCCATCCCTCTCTTTAGGGGTAGTTGGGCTATGGCAATTCTAATTTTTTCATATTGTAAGGGTCTGTCACTCATATGGGGTAGGGAGATAGGACTACCTGATGTTCTGGAGAGGCTGGGTTAGGTTCAGGACTTATCTGGACCAGGGACCCATCTGGAAGTTGTAGGGTTCTGGAAAGTTACTGTAGTGCATGGAACTGTTGTGGAATCTGTTCTTTAGGATTGGCTATAATCGTCCTGGTTGGGATTGGCAGGTTATGATAGGTAGCAAGATCTAACTGAAGCTTGCATAAGAGCAACCTCTAGAGTAGCCTCTCGACTTTATATGAACTCTCCTTGCCACTGATACTTTATTAATTGCACTTCTTTTCCCCCTTTTGGTAAGGATAGAATTGATGATCCACGGTGCCAGGTCTGGATTGATCCCTGGGAGTCAGTTCCCATGTCGCCAGGGAGACTTTCATCCCTGGACGTCTTGTCCCATGTAGGGGGGAGGGCAATGATTTCACTTGCAGAGTTGGGCTTAGAGAAAGTGAGGATGCATCTGAGCAACAAAAGAGGTCCTCCAGAAGTAACTCTTAGACATACCTACAGGTAGTCTAAGCTTCTCCGTACCTACTTAAGCTTCACAAGAGTAAGCCTCGTGATTGAGAGCATGGCCTATTGATTTGGGTGTCCCTAAAGTTTGACACAGTATCAGGGGATTCCTTGATGGTAAGGTTTAATAGTTCCATATTTTTCTCCCATTCCTCAGGGGACTTTGCCAATGCTTTTTGATTACCTGCTTAATATACTCTAGGATGTATCCAGGCATTACAATAATCTATACAGGATTAAAGGACCTCTTTCTTATTCTGTGCTCCTTGTGTTTCAATTGTTCAAATGAGCTATAGATAGGTAGAATTAGATTATGCACTACAGAAAATTTCAATTCCAGACCAAATAAACTTTTCTTCCATTGGTCTCAAAGACTATGTGTGGTTCTAAAATATAGACACTGTCTTCCTTAACCCTATGATCTGAATTACTTTTACCCCAATCTGTTCGGCTTTGTTTTTATCTCTAAATATCAGGTTATGTATATAAAACAGCTTCTCAAAATCCAGGAATAATAATAACCACTCCAGACTTAATGTATCTGCTCTAAAAGTTTACAATCTAGGCCCCTGTTTTATTATAAGCATTTCCTAAGGGTGACCATACCATTTGTGTTCTTTTGTTTTTGGCTTATTTTGTCTCACCAAATATCCCACATGTTCATTCACATCGTTGCATGCCTCACGAATTTATTCCATTTCAAAGCAGCACAACCTTCTTTCATAAGTATACACCATCATTCACTAATCTACTTCTCCATCAGTGCATCCTTCAGCCACCCACATTCATTGGGCATCATGTGCAGGGCCCAAAATCCACCATCCATCAACACTCTCAATTTTGGATAATTTTATTGTTCCCAAGAGAAAGAAAACCAATAAACACACCCTTACCAAATAAGAAATCTAAACCTCCTCTTAACTCTTGTCCCTCACCCCATTATTTACCTCTGCTGTTGCTGTGGTAGTGCTGATGGTTTCCTTTTGAACATAGCTCATAGCATGCAATAGCAGTTTTCCCCCTGTACCCTGGACTTAAACACTCTTTATAGAAGAATCACATCTTTGAAGTGTCTTACAAGAGCTCATTCATATTTCTAGTGTGAGTCAGTGGGACACTTAGGTCTATACAACTCTTTTCAATCTTGTTCATCTTCAATATGGTAATATTACTTATAGACCCACTAGAGAGTCACCTTCACTCCTATCTATTTCCTTACATTGGAGTTCAACCGCATTAGCTAACAGTTCACCCATCTCTAGCTTCTATGTATCTCTAAGTCCCCTATATTCTGTATTATAAGCCTCTGATTATACCTTTATGCTGGTCATAAAAGTGGAATCATACATTACCTATCCTTTTGTGTCTGGCTAACTTTACTCAGCATTATGTCCTCAAGGCTCATCCATCTTGTCATGTGCTTCAGGACGTCATTTTGTCTTACTGCTGTATACTATTCCATTGCATGAGTATACCATATTTTGTTGATCCGCTTGTCAGTTGATGGGCATTTGGTTTGTTTCCATCTTTTGGCAATTGTGACTAATGCTGCTATGAACACCATTTTGCAAATGTCTGTTTGTGTCACTGCTTTCAGCTCTTCTGGGTATATACCAAGTAGTGTTATTGCTGGGTCATAGGGCAACTCAATATTTAGTTTCCTAAGGAACCACCAAAGAGTCTTCCATAGTGGCTGTACCATTGTGCATTCCCACCATCAGTGCATAAGTGTCCCAGTTTCTCTACATCCTCTCCAACATGTATAGTTTTCTGTTTATTTAGTAGCAGCCATTCGTTTAGGTGTGAGTTGGTATCTCATTATAGTCTTGATCTGCATTTCCCTTATAGCCAATGAAAATGAGCATCTCTTCATGTGCTTTTGAACCATTTGTATTTGCTCTTCAGAAAAATGCTTATTCATATCTTCAGCCCATTTTACAACTGGGCTGTTTGTTCTTTTGTTGTTGAGTTGTGTGATTTCTTTGTATATACAGGAATTCAAACCTTTGTCTAATATGTGATTTCCAAATATTTTCTCCCATTGAGTTGGTTATCTCTTCACCTTTTTGACAAAGTCTTTTGACGTGCAGAAGAATTTGATTTTGAGGAGTTCCCATTTACCTAGTTTTTCTTTTGTTGCTTGTGCTTTGGATGTAAAGTTTAGAAAGCTACCTTCTGTTACAAGGTCTTGACGATGTTTCCCTACATTTTCTTCTAGAAGCTTTATGGTGCTGCTTCTCATATTTTGGCGTTTGATCCACTTTGAGCTAATTTTTGTTTTGGGTGTAAGATAGGGGTCCTCTTTTATTTTCTTGGCTATTGATATCCACTTTTCCCATGCCCATTTATTGGAAACAGTATTTTATCCCAGTTGAGTGGATTTGGGGTCCTTGTCAAAAATCTGTTGACCATTGATTTGGGGGTCTATTATTGCATTCTTGATTTGATTCCATTGGTCAGTACTTCTGTCTTTGTGCCAGTACCATGCTGTTTTGACCACTGTGGCTTTATAATAGGTTTTAAAGTCAGAAAGTGTTAATCCTACCACTTCATTCTTTTTAGGATGCTTTCAGCTATTCAGGGTTCAGGGTCTCTTTCCCTTCCAGATAAATTAGGTAATTAGCTTTTCCAAATCTTCAAAGTATGTTGTTGGAATTTTGATTGGTACTGTATTGAATCTGTAGATCAATTTGGGGAGAATTGACATCGTAACTATATTTAGCTTTCTTATCCATGAGCAGAGAATGTCTTTCTACCTATTGAGATCTCTTTTGATTTCTTCTGGCAATGTTATGTAGTTTTCTGTGTACACATCCTTTACATTCCTAGTTAAGTTCATTTCTAAGTACTTGGTTCTTTTAGTTGCTATTTTGAATGGAATTTTTTCCTTAATTGACTCCTTATCTAGGTCATTGCTTCTGTAAAGAAATATTGCTGATTTTTGCACATTAATTTTATATTGCCACCTTGCTGAATTTGTTTATTAGCTCAAGTACCTTTGCTGTAGATTTTGCAGGATCTTCCAAGTATAGTATCATATCATCTGCAAATAATGAGAGTTTTCCTTCTTCCTTTGGATGCCTTTTATTTCTTTGTCCTGCCTGGTTGCTTTTGCTAGAACTTCTAGCACAATGTTGAATAATAGTGGTGAGAGTTGGCATCTTTGTCTTGTTCCTGTTCTTAGGGGGAAAGCATCAGTCTCTCTCCATTGGGTACAATGCTAGCTACTGGTCTTTCATATATTCCCTTTATCATATTGACTTGGTTACCTTTGATTCCTATCTTTTGGAGTGTTTTTATCAGAAAATGATGCTGAATTTTGTTGAATGCTTTTTCAGCATCAATCAAGATGATTATGTGATTTTTTCCCTTTCGATTTTTTAATGTGCTTTATTACATTAATTGATTTTCTTATTTTGAACCATCCTTGCATTCCTTGTATAAATCCCACTTGGTCATTGTGTATAATTCTTTTAATGTGCTGTTGGATTCAATTTGCTAATATTTTATTGAGAATTTTTGCATCTATGTTGATTTGGGGGACTGGTCTGTAATTTTCCTTTCTTATAGCATCTTTACCTGGTTTGGTATTAAAATGATATTAGCTTCATAAAATGTGTTAGGTAGAGTTCCTTTTACCTCAAATTTTTTGAAAAGTTTAGCGGGACTGGTGTCAGTTCTTTTTGGAATGTTTGATAAAATTCCCCTGTGAAGCCATCTGGCTCTGGACTTTTCTTTGTAGGAAGATTTTCGATGACTGATTGTATCTGTTTATTTGTGATTTGTTTGTTGAGATCCTCTACTTCTTCCTGAGTCAGTTTAGCTTGTGTGTCTCCTGGAATTTGTACATTTCATCTAAGTTGTCTAGTTTGTTGGTATATAGTTGTTCATAGTATCCTGTGGTAACACAACCTTCTCATTTCTGATTTTGTTTATTTGCATCCCCTCTCTCTTTTTTTTTGTCAGTTTTTCTAGTGGCTCATCAATTTTATTGATTTTCTCAAAGAACCAACTTTTGGTTTATTGATTCTTTCTATTGTTCTTTTATTCTCCCATTCATTGATCTCTGCTTTAATCTTTGTTATTTCTCTTCTTTTATTTGCTTTGGGGTTAGTTTATTGTTCTTTCTCAAGTTCCTCCAGGTGTGCTGTTAAGTCCTCAATTTTTGCTCTTTCTTGTTTTTGAATACAGGCATTTAGGGCAATAAATTTCCCTCTCAGCACAGCCTTTGCCACATCCTATAAGTTCTGATAAGCTGTATTCTCATTTTCATTCATCTCCAGATATCAATTGATTTCTCTAGTAATTTCTTCTTTGGTCCACTGGTTGTTTAAGAGTTTGTTATTTAATCTCCATATATTTGTCAATATTCTCGTTCTTTGGTGGTTATTGAGATCCAGATTCATCCCATTGTGATCAGGGAAAGTGCTATGAATAACTTCAATGGTTTTAAATCTATAAAGACCTGTTTTGTGCCCCAGCATATGATCTATCCTGGAGAATGTTCTATGAGCACTAGAGAAAAATGTATAACCTTGTACTTTAGGGTGCAATGACCTATATATATCTGTTAGGTCTAAATCATTTATTAAGTCATTAACTTCTCTATTTCCTTGCTGATCTTCTGTCTGGCTGTTCTACCTTTAGAGGAGAGTGGTGTATTGAAGTCTCCTACTATTATTGTTGAAACATCTATCAATCCCTTCAGTTTTGCCAATGTCTATTTCATGTACTTTGCAGCTCCTTGATTGGAAGCATAAACATGTCTTCTTGGCGAATTGATCCTTTCATTAGCATATAGTGTCCTTCTTTGTCTCTTATGATAACTTTACATTTAAAGTCGATTTTGTCCGATATTAGTGTATCTACTCCTGTTTTCTTTTGGTTACAACTTGCGTGGAAAATCTTTTTCCATCCTTTCACTTTCAATTTATTTGTATTCTCATGTCTGAGATGAGTCTTTTGTAAGCAGAATATATCTGGATTATGTTTCTTAATCCAATCTGCCTATCTATATCTTTTAATTGGTAAGTTTAGTCTGTTAACATTCAAAGTTATTACTGAAAAGGCATTTCTAGATTCCACCATCTTACTTTTTTTGTTTTATTTGTCAGATCTATATATTCTTTTCCTTCTTTCTCTTTGTATTATTTAAATTACCCTTAATGGTACACTTCAATTCTGTGCCGTCCTCCAGACCTCCCTCTCCTGTCTTTTTTTTCAGCCTGAAGAATTCCTTTTAGTATTTCTTATAGGGCCGGTCTCTTGTTGACAAATTCTTTCAGGACTTCTTTATCTGTGAAAACTTTAATCTCTCCCTCAGTTTTGAAGGACAGTTTGGCTGGGTACAGAATACTTGGCTGGAAGTCTTTCTCTTTTAGGATCTTTAATTTATCATACCACTGCCTTCTCACCTCCAAGATGCTACTTGAGTAGTCCGAACTCAGTCTTATTTGGTTTCCCTTTTGTGTAGTAAGATTGTTTTTCTCTTGCTGTTTTCAGGATTTTCTGCTTCTCTTCAACATTTAATAAACTGATAAGTATGTGCCTTGGGAAAGGTCTATTTGGGTTTATTTTGTTTGGAGTTCTTTGGGCTTATTTGACTTATATATTTATGTCCTTTATGAGGGTTGGGAAGTTTCCCCCCATTATATCCTCAACTACTCTCCCTTGCCCTTTACTCCTCTCTTCTCCTTCTGGGACCTAATGATTCTTATATTTGCGTGGTTTGTTTTGTCTATCATTTCCCTGAGATCCAATTCAATTTTTTTCTATCTTTTTTGCCATTTGTTGTTTTGAGTCTTTGAAGTCAGTTATCCTATCTTCTATATCACTTATTCTTTCTTCTGTCTCTTCAAATCTGGTGTTATTTGCCTCTAGTATGTTTCTTATTTGGTCCACAGAGTCTTGAATCTCTGTGATATCTGCTATTTTCCTATTTATTCTCTCAAATTCCTCTTTATGCTCATTTACTGTCTTCTTAATCTCCTTTATGTCATTTGCTATCCCACTTATTTTATTAAGTAGAATTGTATGGACATCTTTGATTACTTGTTCCAACATTGTGTCTCCTCTGGTGTTTTAATTTGGTCATTAGGCAGGGCTCTATCTGTCTGCATTGTGCTATGCTTAGTGATCTTCTGCTTCTTCATCGCATGTGAAGATCTTGATTAATTTAATTTGGGATTTTATTTCTTTCAGTAGTCTAAGGCCTTGTGTTTGCAGGATGGTTGTACAGCAGGGAGCAGGGTACGCGCTGGGGACTCAGTGTGGTGATTTGTTTCAGGGCAGGTATTGGCACAGGTTGGGGATGTTACGCTGATGCTTGTGAATGTGGGTGCCCAGCGGCCAGGGAGGATGTAGCTATGCAGGTGCATCAATCTGGGGAGGGGTAGCCCTGGTGTTCACTGCTGTAAGTCATGGTTCCTTTTGTGCACATGCGAGAGCTGTAGCAGCAGGTCAGCATTACGCCTTCATGGATTGGGGGCAGACGTGACCTGGCTGCATAGGTCAGCACTTTCTCAGAGCTGGGAAGTGAGGCTGAGGGCCGTGCACATGCATGGTTCTAGGACTGCTGTAAAGTACGGCTCCCAGAGCTGAATAACGTGATTGGGAGCCCGTGCACATGCATGGGCCTAGGAGTACCTTAAACTGATGTGCAGAGCTTGGGGAGAGTGTGAGGCTATGTGACACTATGGGCTGGTGGGCAGGGGTAGCCTAGGTATGAGATTAGTGCCACAGCCTTTATGCACTGGCAACAGCCTCAAGGAATAGGGAGGGGGAGGTAGTGCTCTGGAGGGGTGTAGGAAAGGTGAGTTGGACTGCACTTGGTGTGGGGATGGGGGGGCAGGCACATGCAGTAGGGACTGGTGGGGTGGGGGCTCCTGGAGTGCAGGGAATGGGAATGGGTGATGGGGTTCGGGTACATGGGATATGGGGTGAGTCGCCGGTAATGAGGCTGCAGTGGTGAGGGTAGTGTGCCCAAGGCACGCAGCCTGGCTTACTTTCTAGTCCGGGCTCCCGTCTGTGCACTCTCACGGGCTCCACGCCTCCGTGCCAGGCTCCAGCCCTCTACCTTTCAGTTCCTCAGCCTCTGCAACCAGGGATGCCCCATGTGGTACAGAAGGCTCTCCCAGGTCCCGAATCACTGCCTCAGTCGCTCTCCTGTCCCTTCTCTAACTTTTCTGTGGATCCCAGGTCCATTCTCTTAGATGGTAGGTTTTCAGGGCACGGCAATCATTTATTTTAAAACTTTATAGTATGTAACTTGTGCCCAACAGGAATCCAAGAGTATTCATGCAACAGCACTTCTTCATGATGATGACGATGGTGATGATTATGATGATGATATCAGCAATGATGATAGTGGTATTGGTGATTGAGAAGAAGCATTCTACTTGATCTCATATTTTTATATCTGGCGAGCATATGAATGGCCTGGTCATCAAGTGAGTAGGTGAAAGAGGATGGATTTTGTATTTGGAAGGGTAGTGGTACCCAGGAAACTGCATTGTTTGGGCTTCTTATTTTCTTTTTTTTTTTTTAATTGCATATGGGCAGGAGGCACCAGGGATCGAACTCCAGACCTCCAGCACGGCAGGTCGGAGCTCTGCCCGCTGAGCCACGGCAGCCGCCCTGGGCTTCTTATTTTCAACTCCTTTAATTCTGACAAGTAATTCCGAGATGGGTGTCATTATCCTCTTTATATAGGTGACTGAACTGAGGTTCAAAGAGAATAAGTTATTTATGCAGGGTCACATACCGGCAAGGGGAAGAACCCAGATTGGAGCCCAGGTTTATCTGACTCCAAGGCCACAATCTTTAACTACTTTGTTTTCTTGAACCCAAAGATTTGAATTTTATCTCCAAATTATTATCCAACCAATCCTTTAAGTTGCTGGTAACGGTTTCTCAGATGACAGACCTGAAGAGAAAGGCTCACAGTGGAATTGTTTCCTTCATCATCAATGCCTTAAAAAGACATCTTCACACCAATTCACATGTTGTAGTCTGGGCCTGAAGTGCATGTGGTTGTTCAGACAGGAGGTGATACCCTTTTTTTTCCAGAATTGTAGGACCACATACCTTTGCAAGCTCCCTGTGCCTGGGGTCTCCTTTACTTGTGGGCCTTTGCTAAAATGACCATCAAAAGTACTGAACCAGGCAGAAACAAAACTGACCATCACAGAAGTAACAATACAGGCCAGGCCACAACTGAGGCCCTTCTGAGAGTCTGAGCAAGACAGGTAGAGGAGGGATAGGCAGAGTTCTAGTCTGCAGTCTAACCTACCTCTGTTCCAATTGCATTTGGGGCTACTTCATTGGACTCTAAGAGGGATCAGTCCTTTTGCTTTAACCCCAAATTTCTGGTGAGACCCAGTTCAGACAACTGCTGGTGAAAGACTATCACAACCAAAGTTTCCAGTTATGAAGCTTTAGGTTTTATCTCCTCCCATGTGAAAAGTCCCCCAGAAGAAAAAGAGAAAAAGGCAAAGATATACTATTCTGAGCTGCAGTGGGGCTAGCCCTCCTTCTCCAGGACAAGTTGACCATCAGCTTAGGAGGGTTTGGTGCCTACTGCTTAAGCCCCATCCCTCTAGTGCCAGGGGGATGAATTTATCCTGTTTTGTAAAGCTGGCACAGTGAACATCATGGAATCTTATTTCACTCCACTTAGAAGTCCAGCCTAAAGAGCATCCATTAGTCTGTCATAAGCTGGAAGGATGATCTGGAGACATGATGAGCTCCCAAAATAGCATCACAGAGAAAACAAAAAGCCAAGGGCACAGGGTTGCCTCACCATATAGTGAGTTGATTATGAAAGGAGAACTTTGAATTTATTTCTGATTATTTTTACTCATATTGGAAGGAGAGAATGCAGTCCTACATGGTGTTTGGTTAAAAAAAAATGCATCTGGTATTACATTCCCTCCCTAGGACCTTGTTTTTGTTAAAAAGAATCTTTTAAATGTTATAAATTTGCCATTTCCTATAGAAGATAATACTTTAAAAAACAAATGATTGTATAGGCCTTCTACTACCTGAATTTCAATAAGCATTCACCAATATTTCCTTCTAATTTTTTATGGTTCATATTTTAATGCTTCAGTATGTACATTATTATAAAAAGCACCTGGAAGAGCTTTTTAACCATATTTTTCCAGCCCACCTATACAGTGTATTAATGGGTTTTAGGTGGGGCCATGAAATAAGCATTTTAAAAATACCCCTCAGGTGATTTTGATGTAGTTGATTATGTAAGATTTGATAAAACATTTGGGATATAATCCATTCCACTGCCTGTCATAACTCTAGAGGAATAAAAAAAATTATGGAGGATTTTTCAGTTAGTAATAGAATTTGGACAAAACCTTCAGGCTCATTAGTAATAATAAATTAAAAAGCAAATATTAAAGCACTATGTAATCAGTTAAAACACCTACAAGTATGTGGGGATATCAGGATCTTTTCTCCTATCAGGAGAAAAGATACTCAACTTTTACATGGTAGCCACTCTGTATCAAGTACATTTATAATGTACTTAATGCCTTAGCAAGTCATTTTCCTACACATTTCAGGTTGGGATGGGGTGGGGGAGCAGGGAAGATGGAGAAGGGGACTGTTTCCTTATGTATGTTCCCTATATTATCTTGTGCACTTCACACAAGAATCCCAAGTCTTCTGAAAAGTAAGTCAGGGCTGCCAGGAGCCTTCAAGGAGAGATCCCTTTAGAAGAGAAGCAAGTCAAAACCTTATTCCTTTGACCTAGGGCAGCAACTCTGTCTACAGCATGATGGCTTTCACTCACACCTGTAATTCAATTACATCTGAGTCCTATGGAGAGGGGTCCTGTGATTGAAAATGGAAAGGGCTGTTTTGTTAAGAACTGCTAAAACATTGTAGCCAAGCAACTCTGGAGCAGTACCCACCTTTGTTAAGTGTCACTATAAAGCAGAGAGAGGCTTTAGAAGACTATGGGGGGTTAGGCCAACTGGAGACTCCAGGGAACTCAGTGAGGTTTTGGAATGTAAGGACCCTGGTGCATCAGCCATGGTGGCAGTAAGCAGACAAATGGAATCAGAAGAAATAACAATGCCTAGCAGGTATGGCAGGGCTCAACTGCAGAGGAACGGCATAGAAGACCCCACCTCCCAGCTCACTGGAGTTGTTCACCAGCAGAGGCTGAGACATGCCAGGTCCTTCCTCAAATAATTAGTGGTTCTATAGTGGGTTGATATCTTTTATGCAGAGGTGGAAACAAGAGTCCACAAAGCACAGCTCACAGTTACTACCTCATTTCTTCCCCACAGAATCCCTGTGAAGGAAATATATCTCCCATGAAAAGACTGAGTCTAAAAATGAGTGTATCTGCAATAATTGTTAGTTTTATTTCTGTGGCTAATAGATCTAGAGGTAATTTGCGGTTTACATTTCTTTGTTTATAGTTCTTTCATCAAGAATTTAAGTGCCCTCATTAAGCCTTATAAGGTGGTTGCAAATTATTTGATGGACTCTTACTTATAAAAAAAACCTTTTTATTTCTTTATGTGTGTGTGTGTGACACAAGTAATATCTTCATTAAAAATTCATATAAGCAAAAAAAACCCAAAAACTCACACCATATAGAAATATGCAGTCAAGTTATTGATATATGTATATACATACACACATACAAACACAATTTGGAATTTTAGCCTACAAATGTAAGCTGATACTTACTATGCTGTTTTCTAACTTATGTTTTATTTTACAATATGAATAAACATTTTCCCATGCATATGTGTGAAACTACCCAATAGAAAAACAGACTTGGAGAATGAGTCAAAATACAAAAATCCAACAAGAGCTGGTTAGAAGGAAACTACCTAAAACAAAATACTGCCAGAAGATTAAAAGTAAAACGAATGTCAAAGATACATCAGAAAATGCTAACAAAGAGAAAGCAGGTTTCAGATTTTAATGAGACAAAAAATAATTCAAGGCCTAAAGCACACAGGATAAGGACGGCTGCGTGAATGCCTTTGCTTCCAATGCATCATCACAAATTTATTTCTTACTCTTCTTATCTCTTCCCTAAGCCTTTCCAACTCATCTGCTCCTCTTATCATATCTTCAGGGTCCAAATGCCTAACGGGAGTATCCTCTTTAAATCCCTGGTCAGGTTGAGCTAGCCCTCCGCTAAGGTTTCCCTCGGGTTCCTGGTTTACACCTTCCCGGTAATGTTGAGGATTTCCTTCCGCCTCCTGGGATGCATCTTCCAAAGGGCGGTCTTCCTCAGCCTTTGACATGTTCTGTGGCTTTCCTTCATTTTCTTCGCAAAATTTTTGCATGTTGAGTATTTTTCTATTTTTTCGTCTTTGAATAAATTAATCCTAGAAAACAAGGAAACAAAACGACTGGGTGCCTGCCGAACAGAGCAGAGCCAGGATACAGGCTCACATAGCCACCGTCCTTTTCTAATTCAGTTCCTAACTGTTGAAGTTTGCCAAACAGAGGTTAGATTCTCAGGCTCATACCTCCCCTGACTCCACCTCCCTTCCCTCACCCCACCCTTTTTTTTCCTTCCCCCTTAGCTCCAGCTCCATCTTCTCTCCTCCCGCTCCAGCTTTCCCAGCAGGCCCTGCTACAGGCCTCTCCTAGCACTGAAATGGGAGCAGTACGGAAGCAATTAACCCCTCCCTCGCCTCAGGTCTCCACCATTCCTACCTTTTCGGGGTCTCCCAGGCCATCACAAACTCCAGCCTCTTACCTGAGTAGGCTGATCTAGTCTCCGGCATCCCCTCCCCCTTCCACGCCTCTTCAGCCTCACATCCCCGCCCCCCATTTCCGCTGCAGCCTCTGCTTAGGCCTCTGGTGCTTAATCCGGAAGAGGAGAGGCTGTGGCGACCCCAGGATATGCTTTTGTGATATCCACACTCCCACCCCATCCC